>JAJTIZ010000199.1:0-57183 GCA_021365335.1 Phaeosphaeriaceae sp. PMI808 | reverse complement strand
ACCTAGATAACTATCTAATAGGGTGAGCTATTTAAAGAAGCTAGATACGCTTATATAATAAGCTACTAGAAGATAAGATTATAGACTAAAGTACTAGCTAATCTAATTAAATAAATAGGTTAATAGATACTTAATTGTATATAGGTTTAACTATAAATTAGATAAATACTACTAGTTTATTAAATGTAAAGCCTAACTAGTAGTATGTAGAGATTAGTAAAGAAACATTACATTATAAGATACCTACACTATAATACTAGCTAGCCGCTCCTTCTAGATACTTATAGTAATTATAGCTAAATATAATCTTGAACTAAAATAGTATAACGTAATAAACGCCTTTATCTACGCTGTAATAAATTAAGAGATCTATATAAAGATACTAAAGGGATACTAGAAGAAGGGAATAATCCTTCGGGTCTAAAAGACTCTATATAGACTACGCATTTTACCTCTACTATAGTAGAAAGAGTTTACTTTAATACTAAAGTCTCTTGGTTTTCAAGTAGTACCCTATAAGCTATACTATATAGTAAAAGATAGTATTATTATCTTCTTCTATATAGATGATATTATTATAGCCTATAATAAAAAGAAGACTAAAGAAGTAGAAAAAGTAACTAATCTCTTAAGAGAGAAGTATACTATTACTAGAGGAGTAGATCTCTAATAGTTCCTTAGTATAGAGATTATCTAGAAAAGAGAGTAACGCCTTATCTAGCTCCTATAGACTATATACATTAATAAGATCTATTAGCTCGCTAATAAATAAGACGTCTACTACGATACTCTAATAGCTACTTCTAAGCTCTAGCCTTATACTAGCTTAGTAATGCTATCTGAGATTAATAAGTACTAGCGAAAAATTAGCTTACTCCTATTTACTATAGTAACTACTAGACTAGATATAGCGTTCGCAATATTATAATTAGCTTAATTCCTTATAAACCTAAATACGACGCATTAGGAAGCTACTAACTAAGTACTTATATATCTATTAAGTATAAGATAGAGAGTACTCTAACTTAGAGGAGGTAATTTACTCTAGGTAGCTAGTAATACCTCTTTTACTAATAATACTCTAGATAGAAAGAGCTCCTAAGGATATATAATTAAACTATTTAACGGTCTTATTATATAGAGAGCTAATAAATAAGATACTATTACTACCTTAATAACTAAAGCTAAATTACTAGCTCTATCTTAAGTAGCTAAGGAAGCTATCTTTATATTATAATTACTAGATAAGCTAAAGGTTAAACTACTAATAAGCTATATTACTATCTAGTGTAATAATACTTAAATAATCTAGCTCGTTACTAAAGAACTAGCTAAACTCTAAACTAAACTAAGGTACGTTGATATTTACAACTACTAGCTAAGGTAAGAGGTATTAGCTAGTCGAATTAAAGTAGTATATACTCTATTAATAGAGATAACTACTAATAGGTTTACTAAGGTACTCCTAGGAAATAAGTAGAAGAGTTTCTTAAACCAACTTAGACTAGTAGAAGTATAGGAATACTAGATTACGCATAAAATACCTCTTAATAAAATACAAGCTTACTTAAATAACCTTATACTTACCTAATAAGTTCTAGCTTACTAAAGACTTACTAAGCTAAAGGTATATATTAGATTTATAGATAAGCTAAGGTCGAACTCAGTTATCTACTACTAGATAAGAGTGTTATTATAAAACTATCTAAGACTATATCTAAGATTATAGCTAGTATAGCTAGTATAGCCGGTATAGCTAATATAGCTAATATAGCTAGTAAAGCTAATATCTAATAGCTTATAGCGTTATAGATAAGCTGCGTAGAACCGGTACTATCGAATAACTACGTTGAGCTAGCTTAACTACATAATAAGAGATAATAGATCTCCGCCCTCTAAACTAAGAGACCTTAATAAGCTCTATAGAGATAGATATATAAACTAGTAGAAAGCGTAGTAGATAGAATAGAATAGAAGATTAATAGATAATAATTAAGAGCGTTTATAGATAATTAATCAATTATTTACTATATTATTTATTATAGTCTTTTATTATATACCTTATTCCTATACTATGCACCTATCTAAAACCTATATTAAATCCGATACCTCCTATCTAAATAGATCCCTAAACTAAGATAGTTATATCTCTAGCTATAACTTAGTTAGTATTATAGTTATAAAAAAACTAATTAAATAGAAAAATTCGTAATAAGATATAGGATAAAATAGCCTACTAGGAATTTTTTTAAACTTACTTCTATTAGTTATAGAAACTAATTAGCCTCTAGCCTTTATTTTTCTAACTTTTCTATAGTACTCCTATCTAGCTCTATACCCTCTTTATATAAAGCTTTTATCTAAAAATATAATCTTATTTAGATTAAATCCCTTTTTTTCTACTAACTTTAATTACTCTTTAGTATACTTAAGCCTTAATTTAGCTAAATAAGCTAAAATTAGTAGCTTTTTAGTAGCTATATTAGTAGTAACTCCCTCCTCTTTTAAAAAGTATTATAACTTTCTTATACTAATACTAAGATTATTTTCTAGTATTAATCTCTTATTTATCTTCTTAGGGCTTTAAATTATATATCTTATAATAACTCTTTTTTCTCTTTTAGAAACCCTAGTAGGTCTTACTTTATTTCTTTTTATATCTTCTACTTTTATAGCTTTTTTCGTCTTAGTTATATTAATAGTATTATATATTACTTTAATATTATTTTTTAAGATAGTAGCTATCTTATTAGGAGAGATATTAGCTTCTAATAGAAGCTAGATATTAGATTTAAGTTTTAAGAGATTTAGTGCAATTTTAAAGGATTTAGGAAAGTAAAAGTAAAAATCTAAAAAGATATTAATTTATAAGCTCTAGACTAATATTTTAGTAATTGATTATATAAGATAACTATTAATCTATTTTTTTATTTTTTTCCCTTTAATCCTAAAAAAAACTTATATAAGTAATCTATATTATAAATTTAATTATATAATCTTATCTAACTAAATTAGGCTTAGTAAAAAAATTAGATTTTTTAAATACTAATTAAAAAGTTATACTACTTTAAAAATTAAGTAAAAAAGTACTCCTACTTTAAATCTAAATATAATAATATATATTATATAATAATACTACTTTTTATTATATAATTAAAATTTACCCTTTTCTCTATAAAACTAAGATTTTATTTTATTTCTAGCCTATATATTTATTAAGATATAATACTTTAAAAAGATAAAAAAATAATTACTCTTTATTTTTTTATACCCCTCTATATTAATATACCTTAGTTTAGTTTAGAGTTTAGCTAGTTCTTTAGTAATAAGCTTATTAGGAGTCGAACCAACGCACGATTAGTTTACTAAAGGTATAACTAGGCCTAATACCTAATTAGGCCTAGCTATAGCCTTAGTAGCTCCTACGCGCGTATACGTAGGATAAATATCGTACGCGTACAACCTAACTAGAATTAATTATAATTACCTACGTACTAAAACTATAGTTTTCTAATTTAACTATACCTTTACTATATTAAATACTAATTAGTAGTTAAAAAACTATAGATTAGTAAGATATATCCTATAGGAGGAATTTCCCTAGCTTACTAGGACTTAGTTCTAGTAAAAGAAGTAGCTAGCTAATAGTAATCTTCCCTATCTTAATAGGCTTAGGAAACTAATATTAGTATAAAGTATAGAGACCCTATTAGGACTACCCTATCTAATAGGAGTAGCGTCTTTCTAATAGATCTAAAGGAAATCCTATACTAGACTTACTACTAAGGTCTAGTTCTAGAAATAGATTTAGATAACTACGTACTACTATAGGAGTAACCTACCTATAACTAAGCTAATTAACGCGCGACCTAATAGTATATTTACTATAAGGAATTAAGAGACTAGTATAGTTTTATAACCTATATAATAAATATACCTAATAACCCTATAATCTTATAAATATACTTATTAATAGTAGATATATTAATATAGTAGTTCTTAACTAGTTTATATTAATTAAGGATAAGAGTAAATTAACTACTTCCTCCTTATAGGATTCTAAGATAAGTTTAAAGATAGAATAGGGACCTTATTAGCGCGATTAACCTATAGATTTATAAGATAATAAAGGACTCTTCTATAAGCGTAGGGTATATATACCTCTTAACGCTTATAAACTATTATAGAATAGTTTACTAAACTCCTTATAAAGAGGATTACCTAGTATAGCCTAAGAAAGAACTTAGTATTATAATACTCGATCTAAACTTTAAGTATTAATAGATAGTATAGTAATAAGGTACTAATAAGCTAATCTAGTAGCTATAGGGGAATACTACTCCTATTAACTAGCTCCTTAGCTACCTAGTATATACGCGCTTACTAACCTTATTAAGCTCTATACTAATAATATAAAGTTTACTAGCACCTTATAATATACTTAATATTAAGCTAAATATCTTCTATAATCTCTACGCTAAAGCTAGTATTATCCTAGATAATATAATATAGTGCTTAGTACTATACTTAAGGGAAAAGTATAGTTATTCTATTACTATATCTTTATAGAAGAGACTAACCTTTATAGAGATAATTACTAAGATCTAAGGATACTTCTATATACTAGAGAATTATTAACTCTTCTTAAATAAGTAGCGTATAACTATACTTAAGGATATTATTACGATAAACCCTAATAAGATATCGCGTAATATCTTAAGATTATTATTAAATAACTATAATATACCTATTAAGGACTTATCTAGAACTTTAGTAGTAGTAAGGGTAGCCTTACTAGCTAACTAGTATCTACGTACTAAAGAGTCCTAGCGTATAGTAGTATCTTAATCTAGCTATCTATAACCTTTAAGAGAGTAGCTATAGACCTTATAAGTACTATAGGTATATAGACGCATTATAATAATAATACTTAGTTTAACGTCTATAGATTACAATATATTAATAATAATAACGTATACTATACTAACTAATAGTATAACTATAATAATAATTATAGCGAAGACTAATAGTATAGCTGTAATAATAACCGTAGTAATAACTAACGCAACTATAGTCCCCCTCTAACTATTTCTCTAATCGTTATAATAATTAAAGTAAAGGACGCTACCCTAGAATAATAATAAGAAGTACTTTATCTATAGTAAGTAGGGCTACTAGTTAACGCGACACTTAAAAGATAAACGTACGCGCTTATAATAGCGCTTCTATATATATACTTAAGAATATAACGTTAACCTAGACTATAAGATATTTCTAGCTAGGTTTAAGGGTATTAATATTAACAATAATAAGAGTAGTAATAGAGACGAGAATAATAATCTCGACGTATACTACGTAGGCTATAATAACTAGTTCTATACTATAACGTATAGTAATATAAGTAGGTAGCTTATTACTACTACTCTTAATAATACTATAACTATATACGCTATTACTAGCGCCGACCTATATAATAGGACTATAAAGGAGGAAATATATATATTTATATTTAACTCTTACTACGGTAAGAATATATTCTAGGGTATTATACTAGATATAGGAGTAGTAAGTATATTAATAGCTAGTAGAGAGTAAGTTAAAGCCCTATAGCTTATCTACGATAACGTCTACGTCGATAAATCTATAGTTAGCTAATACTATATTAGATTTAGAGATAATCTAGAGTATATCTTAATTAGAGATATTAGAGTAGATATACCCTTTAGTATAATTAGCTTTATAGTTATACTAATAAATACGCTCTTCCTACTCTATCTAGTAGATATAGATAAATATAGTATCTATCTAAATAATATTAATAACGTCCTAGTATATAAGGATAAGAAGTACCCTATTATCCGCAAATAGGGATACCTATAGCTACTCTATAACGCTACTAAAATAGCTATCTACTATTTAATAGAGATAGAACTAAGGTAGCTTTATTAATATTTTAGCTACCTAGCTACTAAGTAATTCTATAAGGTACTATTATAAGTAGGATATAATAACGTAAGCTAGGAAGTAATTAAGAGTATTAATAAAGTATACTACTAATACTAGCTCTATAGTAAGGTACCTAGATAATTTAAGTTTATAATCTATAATAATATTAACTTTAACTTTTAAGTAATTGTTAATATAATGTATATTAATTAGAAACCTATTCTCTACGCTATTAATAAAGTAACTACCTTCTAAGCCGTACGATTTCTCTAGGATATATAAGTAAGTACTACCTAGAATACGCTATATACTATATAGATCGATATATATATTAGTCTACCTAATATTATCTTAATAGACGCTAGCAAGAACTTTATTAGTAAGGAGTTTATTAATAATGCTAACTTAATAGTAATTAAGGTAAACGAGGTACTAGTTGAAGCCTATAACTCTATTAGGAAAGTTGAACGCTATTATATAATAGTCTAACGTGTATACAATATTATCTATATAGATATTAGCTATACTACTATACTAGAGCACGTCTTATAGATAGCTATAAAAGCTATTAATAATACTATAGGACCTAATAGACTTATCCTAACACTTCTTATCTTTAGTATATACCTATAAATATTAAAGCTCTCTCTACCCTCTCTATTAGTTATAACCTATATAAACGCGATTAAGAAAGTAATAGTAGAGATCTATAAGATTAAGGCGGCGCGCTAGATTAATAACGCGCTTACTACTTATAATAGCCTAAACGTTAGTAAGACGCTTAAGTTACCTCTTTAAAGTAATATTAAGGTTTAGCGTGAAAATAAAGGATAGACTAGCCTATATATACTACTTACTCTTAATAATAAATAGACTACTACTATTATAGATATTAATAGTAGATAGATAATATTCTAGATAACTATCGTCCGCCTATATTATCAAGATAACTCTATATTAATTAACCCTAAGAACTTAGATAAGGATAATAGAGATAAAGGAGTAGATATTAATAACGATAACTATACGCTAGAGACTAAATCTAAGTAAACTTACTACTACTATAGCTACCCTAAGGACTCTAAGAATAAACTAAAGATAGTAATAGATAATCTTATTAATAAGATCTATCTTATGTAACGCGAATAAGATAATTATACCCTTACGTAGAAATTACGAGCTAATAGAAAGATTATAACCCTAGGTATACCCTTTAAGCTATCTATAAAAACTAAGATTAACGCGTTAATTACGCGTAGAGTCTTTTATTTTAAGTAATATAACTCTACTAAATATAGTAGAATCTATATATTTAAGTTACGTATTATTAATAAAGTAAAGGGTAAAATAACTAATTAGCCCTATAAGAAGTCGCGACTAGTTATCTAAGGATATATAGATAATAGTAAGAAGCTTATACTAATATAAAGCCTAACTATCTAATAAGTAAGCTAACGCGTTATTATTACCCTCGCGCTATCTATAATCTATAATAGGATAATCCTATAGCTCTAAGATATTACCTAGGCGTATATATAATTAGACGATTAGTTATAGTATACTATTATTACTAACCTCCCTATACAACTTAAGGAGGTATATCTATATAGTACTATTATAGTTATTATTAAACCCTTATATAGTATTATAGAGGTAGGAGTATATTAGTAGTCTACTTACTTTAAATACTATATAGAGAAGCTCTAGATAGAGACCTCTATATATAACCTATACCTACTTATCTCTAAGCCTACTATAGTAGGATTTAGTATTATAGGTATATAGACTAATAATACCCTTAGTCTCTCTAACTAATAGTTTATAGATAGAGAGACCTAAGAGCTCTACTTTAGCGCTAAGGAGAAGTAAGTACTTAATAGTATAGAGCTAATAGCCTTTAATAGCTATATTATTACGCTCTATAATAGTGAAATAGTACTCTAGTAGAAATGCTAAGGCGATAAGTTAGAGCTTATATACGATTAAAAGTTATATATCTAGTAGCGAGTACGCGGCGCGTATATTATAATAATCTATTAACTAGAGGCGAGCTTTAACTTAGCTACTACTACTTAGGTAACTAACCCCTCTAAAGAAGAAATATCTAGATTAAATAAGTAAATTAAATAGTAGAAGGATAATATTAACTATAGCCTCAACTACGTACAACTTAATATAAATAGCCTTAAGCTCTTTACGTTTATTAATACCTTCTTTACTAATAATAAGGATATAAGCTTATAGATAGGATACGTAATTATTCTAAGAAATAAGATTATAATAAATAATACTAATATATTTAAAATCTATAGTAATATTATCTACTAGTTATTAGTTAAGTATAAATATATTACCTAAAGCGTATTAGTATCTAAGATCTATATAATAGCTTATAGCGTTAATATTACTATTACTATTAGTAGTACTATTAATATAATTATAACTCGACTTAATCGCCCGAAAATCCCTATTGTTATATATACTAACTTACTATCATTATATAAGTACCTAGTAAAGCTTAGTATAACTAAGGAGAAATAACTAATAATTAATATTATAGCCCTCTATTAAGTATACGAGCGAGAAGATCTTATAGATATCTAATAGATTAATAGGCGCGATAACCTAGTAGACTTAATAATAAAGTTTAGCTCTAACGCTATAATAGAGACTATTATTAATAGTAACGAGCTTAAGCTCTACGTATAAGGATAGGTTAACTATAATAAAAACCTTACTACTACGAGTATAACTAACTACAATAACGAGATCGCACCTAATAATAATATAGAGGTATAGGAATAAGTAATATAAGGGAGATAGATAGATATAGTGCTAGCCTAAATAGGAAACTAAGTATAAAATAGGATTTTATTTTTATTATTATAATTAACTATTCGCGACTTATATAATAGTTATCCTACTAATAAAGAAAAGATAGTTAGTGTTAGGAGTTAAACTAATATACAATTAGTTTACTAAAGGTATAACTAGGCCTAATACCTAATTAGGCCTAGCTATAGCCTTAGCGGCTCCTACGCGCGCGTACGTAGGATAAATATTATACGCGTATAACCTAACTAGAATCAATTATAATTACCTACGTACTAAAACTATAGTTTTCTAATTCAACTATACCTTTACTATATTAATAAAGCTAGATTATTTAAGTATTATTATACTAGATAGTAATATAGCTTATTAGTAGTTTAACCTTTAGCTTATCTAGTAATTATAATATAAAGATAGCTTCTTTAGCTACTTAAGATAGAGCTAGTAATTTAGCTTTAGTTATTAAGGTAGTAACTATATCTTATTTATTAGCTCTCTATATAATAAGGCCGTTAAATAGTTTAATTATATATTCTTAGGAGCTCTTTCTATCTAGAGTATTATTAGTAAAAGAGGTATTACTAGCTACTTAAAGTAAGTTACCTCCTCTAAGTTAGAGTACTTTCTATCTTATATTTAATAGATATATAAGTACTTAGTTAGTAGCTTCTTAGTACGTAGTATTTAGGTTTATAAGAAATTAAGCTAATTATAATATTATAAATACTATATCTAGTCTAGTAGTTACTATAGTAAATAGAAGTAAGCTAATTTTTCGCTAGTACTTATTAATCTTAAATAGTATTATTAAGCTAGTATAAGGCTAGAGCTTAGAAGTAGCTATTAGAGTATTATAGTAGATATCTCGTTTATTAACGAGCTAATAGATCTTATTAATATATATAGTCTATAGGATCTAGATAAGGTATTACTCTCTTTTCTAGATAATCTCTATACTAAAGAACTATTAGAGATCTACTCTTCTAGTAATAGTATACTTCTCTCTTAAGAAATTATTTACTTTTTCTACTTCTTTAATCTTCTTTTTATTATAGGCTATAATAATATTATCTACGTAGAAGAGGATAATAATACTATCTTTTACTATATTATATAGCTTATAGAGTACTACTTAAAAACTAAGAGACTTTAGTATTAAAGTAAACTCTTTCTACTATAGTAGAAATAAAATATATAGTTTATATAGAGCCTTTTAGACCTAAAGGATTATTCCCTTCTTCTAGTATCCCTTTAATATCTTTATATAGATCTCTTAATCTATTATAGTATAGATAAAGGCGTTTATTATATTATACTATTTTAGTTTAAGATTATATTTAGCTATAATTACTATAAGTATCTAGAAGAAGTAGCTAGCTAGTATTATAGCGTAGGTATCTTATAATATAACGTTTCTTTACTAATCTCTATATACTACTAGTTAGGCTTTATATTTAATAAATTAGTAGTATTTATCTAATTTATAGGTATAAACCTATATATAATTAAGTATCTATTAACCTATTTATTTAATTAGGTTAGCTAGTACTTTAGTCTATAATCTTATCTTCTAGTAGCTTATTATATAAGTATATTTAGTTTCTTTAAATAGCTTTCCTATTAGATAGTTATCTAGGTTTATTTAGTATATTAGTAGAGGTAAGAGTTAACTATAATAGAGCTTTAAGCCTCTAGCAAGTATTCTTTTTATCTTTACTTTATCTATTAACTCTCCTCTATATTACCTAATATTTCCTACTTAGATACTTACTATAAAGGCTACTACCTATAGAATAGTTTTAGATAATCCTTAGTTATTATAGGTTTTTATTATAGTAGTTAACTATTCTCTACCTAAGCTAATTTTAGATAACTTATAGAGTATTAGTCCTCTAGTTATTAAGTAAGCTAGAAGTACTACTAGTAGTAGAGATAGTAGTAGAGTTAAGTAATATTCTCTAATCTTTCTTTCTTAATAGTAGCTAAGTAGGTCTACTTTATTAGTTAATATATCTAGATTAGTATTATCTTTATAGAAAGACTCTATTTCTAGCTAATAAACTAGTATTAAGAGCTTAATAGTTCTTATATAAGTAGTAATCTCTTCTAGTATTTAATATATAAGGTTATCTATTAGGTCCTCTATTTTATAGTTAAAGATTATATACTTATTAAAGATAATATCTTAAGTACTTATTACCTTAGCTATAGATAGTACCTATATCTAGTAGATATTTAATAACTAGTATCTAATAAGGTATCTAATTTAGGCCTTTAGGTCTAGCTAATATAGTCTTAATTTACTATAGTAGGTATTATTAGTTATTATAGAGGGGTATATAAAAAAAAGAGTAATTTTTTTTTAGTCTTATTTAAAGTACTATATCTTAATAACTATATAAGCTAGAAATAAAATAAAATAAAATTTTATAGAGAAAAGGATAAATTTTAATTTTAAAATAAAAAAGTAGTATTATTATATAATATATATTATTATATTTAGAGTTAAAGTAGGGGTATATTTTTACTTAATTTTTAAATTAGTATAACTTTTTAATTAGTATTTAAAAAAAAAATTTTACTAAGCCTAATTTAGTTAGATAAGATTATATAATTAAATTTATAGTATAGGTTACTTATATAAGTATTTTTTTAGGATTAGAGGGAAAAAAAATAGATTTATAGTTAGCTTATATAATTAATTACTAAAATATTAGTCTAGAGCTTATAAATTAATAGCTTTTTAGATTTTTACTTTTACTTTCCTAAATCCTTTAAAAAAGTACTAAATCTCTTAAAACTAGAATCTAAAGTCTAGCTTCTATTAGACGCTAATACCTCCCCTAATAAGATAGCTACTATCTTAAAAAAAAATATTAATGTAATATATAATACTATTAATATAATTAAGACGAAAAAAGCTATAAAAGTAGAAGATATAAAAAGATATAATAGAAGTTCTAATAGGATTTCTAAAAGAGAAAAAAGAATAATTATAAGAGATATAATTCGAAGCCCTAAGAAGATAAATAAGAGATTAATACTAGAAAATAATCTTAGTATTAGTATAAGAAAGTTATAATACTTTTTAAAAGAGGAGGGAGTTACTACTAATATAGCTACTAAAAAGGTAATAATTTTAGCTAAATTAGCTAAATTAAGGCTTAAGTACGCTAAAGAGTAATTAAAGTTAGTAGAAAAAAAGGGATTTAATATAAATAAGATTATATTTTTAGATAAAAGCTCTATATAAAGAGGGTATAGAGCTAGACAAGAGTACTATAGAAAAGTTAGTAAAATAAACGCTAGATGCTAATTAGTCTCTATAACTAATAAAAGTAAGTTTTAAAAAAATCGTAGTAGGCTAATCTATTATATATTCTTTCTAGTTTTTTTTATTAAATTAGTTTTTTAATAGCTATAATACTAACTAAGTTATAGCTAGAGATATAACTATCTTAGTTTAGGGATCTATTTAGATAGGAGGACGATCTTAATTAATCTTTATAAGAGACCCTATAAAGACTTTAACTTTCGATAATAGAAGATATATCTAAGAGGTTCTAAATCTAGTAGTTAAAAAGTATATAAAACGCGGTTAGTATTACTATCTCTTTTTACTCCTTTATCTATCTATATATATAAGTATATATATATTAGTTATATTTCTAGATTATATACTAACTATCTATTTAGGATAGAGATTTCAATAAGATAACTATATAATCTATAAAACTAACGCTATTAAGAGTTGGTTTAAATGAAATAGAGTTAAGCTTTATCCTTACCCCGCCTATAGCCTAGATTTGAATCCAATTGAAAATGTATAGAGTTTACTTAAAGATAGGCTAAATAAACGGCCTAGAAAGAGTTTAGGTATAGGGATTAATTTAAAGAGTATAGAAGCTTTTAGGCTTACTATAATAGAAGAGTAGAACGCTATAAGCTAGTAGGCTATAGATAATTGTATACTATCCTTACCTAGAAGGTAGGAGGCCGTTAAAATAGCTAAGGGCTATTAGACTAAGTATTAGTCTTATCTAATATATATTTATTAACTAAACTCTAAAAAAACCGAGTTTCTTTATAACTATTAATATAGTAATATAATATATCTATAAAACTAATATATAATAGGCTTTATATAGAGAATTAATATATATAAAATATAGGAAAAAAAATAATTAAAATAAAAAGTTATAAGCCTTTAAATACGGCGTAAAAAGATACCCCTATTTCAGTAAGCTACTATAGCCGAACTACGCTTACTAAGCTATAGATTTTTATATAATCTAAAAGGGCGAGTTTTTCTCTTTCTAAACATCTATTTTTTATAGTTATAACTCTTATATTAAGTAAGTTATAATACTTTTAAAAAGGATAAAAAATCGATTACTTCTTTTTCGTTGCACCCCTCTGTACATATTCTATAAGCTCGTAGAAGTACTAACTCTTAAGCTTATTAAATAGGATACTATTATAGGCCACCTAGTATATAAGTAGATGCTAAAAGTGTAGAAGATTAAATAAGGCTATAAAAGCGTTTATTATAGCTTAATCTCTAGGTCGATAAGAGTCTAGATTAGCTATATTAAAGAGAGTATATTATTTCTTCCTTAGTAGTAATATTAGCCCATCTTTATTAATACGGTAGGTATCTTCTTGTCAGATCAGATGACGATCGAGATGGCGATCGAGATGGGCACGCGCGCACGTGCGCCACTAGCTAAGCGAGCCAAATCAAAACCGCGCCGCACCAGCTCAACTGCGGGCATCCCTTTGACAGGAGAGCCGCAATCAAACAACGCGCCAGCTCAACAAGGGGGACCCTAGGGCGCGAGAGTAATCCAGGAACTTTCTGAAGTATATTAAGAGTAGCAGAAAGGGTAGATGACGGACAAAACAATCAATCAATTAAATCAATCCTGTTGATCAAATCAATCTATTCAAGTGACCTTCAAATCTAACACTTCTATATAACTATTTACTTAGCTTATAGATACGGCATCATATATATAGGTAATTGCAGCCTTCTTCTAGTAACACTCTTTATAGAGCTAGAAGCAGTAACTAGAGCCATCTTTTTCGATATTATATCCAAACTCCCATACCTAGCCCATACGGCGCCTTCTTCTATATTTATATATATAATAGCCTAGAAGGCAACTCCAATTAATACCTTCGTAGCTAGTATAGTTAGTAGATAACGAAGTATCTACAGTCACCTCTCTACTAGTATCTAATAGATTAAGGTTTGTAGGGGTTTTAAGGTCGCTTTAAGTAGTAGAAAGAGTAGTAGAAAGTACTATTAATATCTTATCAGCATTCATAGATAGAGCCATTTACGGTAACGATAGTAGAGATTACTAAAGATATTAAAATCAGCAGGCTATATCTAGAAGTATGCAAGCAGCTATTAGTAGGAAGGAATAAATTCAATTGACGTTTACTCGCAGATGTAGATGCTAAATATATATTCATTAGTATAACAGGCAACATCAAGCCACAATAAGCAATAGCAGGCCATAACAGTAAGAAGTAACTCAGACATGTTCAGGAATAAGCCAGACCAGGCAGAGGCGCGGCTAACAGTCTTCGCAACGAATGTTGCCTAATGCTGAGAACAGTAATTGGACAATATTTCAATAGGGGAGGTTGAGTACTACTGCCCTTAGAACCCTATCCAAATTATTCAAATATCCAAATAAATCTCAGCGTCATGATTTGATTTGATTTGATTTGCCAAGATTTGGATCGATTTGGATTTGATTTATTTGTTGACAAGCCTGATTTGGACAGTGCAAATGGTGTTGTAGAATGGAAACGGAAGGCAAAAGACTCAGATAGTGATGAGCACGCGTTTACCAAATCACCGCGATCCTAGTCCCGTGTTCTAGCCATGGGCAGCAATTGTCATTTTTATCTACAGGTTTCGCACTGATAGACCCCAAACAAACCGACGCGCCAGTTGTGTGCGCTGGGGACTGTGGCATATGTGCCCTAGAAGGAGTTCTTGATTTAGTCTATGATCTTCATGTCCTTGATTTTACCCTTCATTTCCTTGAGATCAGCCAACAATTGCGCTGAGTTTGACGGATTGGATATGGCAATTTGATCCTCAAATGCCTGAATGTGTTCTGTCAACCAAGTCTGCGCAAAGTCCTCAATCCAACGATTGTGCCTGTACAGAGCAGCCCGGAAATATAAAGGAGCGTTATACATCCCTGGATCCAAACCTGCAACACGTGTGAATTCTTGCGCCAAGCCATCCCTTACTTCTGCTCGAGCTGCTACAACTTCTGGACTTCGTAGATACTCGAAAGATCCGATAACCTTGGTTATGTCAGCGGAATACAGATTGTCAAATGAAACTCATATCCTTACATTTCTGAAATTAAGCATGAGGGTTTCTTGGGCGGCAATATCGAGGCCGGTTGCTGCGTTGCGCATCAATGGGGTGAATTCTCCTTCTGCAATGGGGCTATTGAAGCCCATGATTCTTCCTTTCATTAGATTGATCTGGACCTCGGTAGCCAGTAGGCTGCGGGGGTTCGTATTTGTTCCGAGATGGTGCGTCATTCGGGCCATGGGTTCTCGAATGGGCCTACTACTGGTGCCTAAACCACCAACACTTGCAGGTAAGGTATCTGCAAACATAGTACGGTCCATGGTCGATGGATCGAGAGCGCCATGAGCGAACGGTATTCTTGCATGTGTGCGTGGATGTTCCATGTAGCCTAAGGACATCCATTCGACAATAAGTTTAAATACTTGTCGCTGTATTTGTTAGTGGGTGATAACTTAACTGGGGGCTCATGCACATTTACTTACATCTATGGCGTGTTCAGTATCTGCGACGGACCTTGCGCCACCATTCGGACGGGTTGTTGTAGGGATGGGGTTTGATGCGCTAGGGTTTATGCTGTCGGCGTTGACGGCCGTATCTGGACAGTTATTTGCTCTCATTCGGAACAAAAATGGGCGTACTCTCTGCCGACGATATTGGCTGGCGAATAACAGGCCAGCACTAGGCCAATTCATTCTTCTCGATCTGGTCCTCCTATTACTCTTAGGTCCAAGCTCAAATGACAGGATGCCGCGACCGCGCTCATCTAATGTTGCCATGTCATTGTCGTCATCGTCATCCTCCAGTCCTGTGAGGTCTGAATTGCCATTGATGAGTCTACCATCTCGTCGCGCCAGGGAGTCGTCGTCTGTTTGGTTGGTATCCGGGCATGAGCTAGGGCTGACATTACACAGGTCCTTAGGACACGTCAACTTCTTTGGAGGCGGTGGAGCTTCAGTTTTGCAACATGCCACTTGATTGCGGCCCCCTTTGTAACGTTATTTTGCTGGTCAGTCAAATGATTGTTGAGCTTGACTTACATCCACATTGAAACTTGCCACTTCCACTGGGATGCGTGTCAATCTGTATCTCACCCTTTTCGCATTTGGCCTCGGCACAATCGAAAGCTATCGAGGTTAATTTGAGTCAAATCAATACTGACCATGAACCCATACCTTTGCCCGTACGCCATGTGCACTCTTTCAAAACAACTGGATGTCGACAACAATATCGAGCATTCGGATCGGCCTTGTCACAACCCCAGTCGGCTTTCATGTTTCGTTTGGCGACCTCTGTTCGGTCGATTGGACACTGAGTGCCACTAAAACGAAACTTAGCGTATGCTGGACAAGTAGGGTTCTCAAGCTGGGGCTCACCAATTCGTCCAATAACACTGATCTGTAATCGTTTTCCAGCCTCCAGCATCGCAGCAGAAGGCCTTAACACCTCGAGTGCACTTTTTAGTATTACCCTTATCTTCTGTCGGTGAGCCACCCCACGACGACCTCATGACCAATGACTCGCCAGGATGACACTGTCCGTTGCAATCGCTGACATGGCCTCTCCATCTGCACCCATTCTCTTTTGGTGCAGTCTTCGCAGGACAGCAGATAGGACGCTGCTTACCTTTCTGTCGTTCTCAGTATCAGTATCAGTGCATTGAAGGTCAATTGAAGATTGCATGATGCTTACCCCACATTTATCCTTCTCCCATCCACGAAGGACACTTCCAGGTTTACTGCCACATGTTCCTTCACTGCCATCTTCCTTTTTACACTCATTTAATGGTTCGCTTGTGAAAGCGGTTAAATCAGTAAGGAGTTAAGTGACAGGTTGCAGCCAGGTTGTACTTACCAGTCCTGGCCGTTTTGTCCAACCAAATTCTGCGTAACAGCTGAACTGTCTTTAGCAAGCTGCTTATTCGCCATAGCCTTCACATCAACGTGCTTGAAGGTCTTTCCACCAAGGAGACCTGTGTGCGCGGTGTATTTGTCGTCATCTGCGAGCTTGGTCAGAAGAAGCTCAGGGAATTTCGCAAACGAACGTACCGGCATCACTAGCCCAGATCAAGCTCCCGCCCAGTCCAATTTTGTTCGCCCAGTCCCTTTTCTGTTTCATGGTCTGAGCATCATCGTAAGATATCCACTGATCCTTATTGTAGACCAGATACTTCACGCCTGCATCTTTGTCATAGATCGGCTTGAGATTCGGGTTCTGCTTCAATAAGTTCATGATCTCATAGTACATCAATATGCCACTAGTGTCTGAGCAAGGCCCTGCAGCGGCACCGCCCTTGAAGCGGCAGCCTGGGGTCGAACAGCTTGCGTCTTGGAGCTGGAATGATCGGCCGTAGAACCCAAAGCCCATGAAGACTTTCTCTGGGGGTATGTTGACACGCCTAGTGATCCGTAAGTCTTTTGTGAGTTGACGAAGGCGCAATATCCTCTCGACTTACCAAAACAGCTCTAATGCGGTTCCAATTTCGGTCAAATTCGTATGTCCCTGAACAATGTTTCCGATAGGATTAGTACTATCCCACGTTCCATGAAGATCATAGGTCATTCTGCACAATCACAACATTAGCTATGACCTGGCCGGCATGAAAGTATACGTACACATTGATCCAATCACAGTACTTAAGCATGCCAGGAAGATCGAACCATCTTAGGTACCAGTACGAGGAAGGTGCGGTGAAGGTGATTCCAAGTTTTCGGCCTGAGGCGTCAAAAGTGGCTCTAAGCTGCTTGAGCAGCTCTACGTAGTTTTTGGTATCGTCATCTTTGCCACCGCGGTCTGGCGCACCGGGGTATTCCCAATCAAGATCAATACCTAGCATAATTGTCAGTTGGAAGTCGGGGTAAGTTTATGTGATCTAGTGTAGCGTACCATCGTATCCGTACTGATTCAAGAACTTCAGAACGTTATTCGCAAACTCTCGTCGCTTTCCAGCTGATCTTGCGATGTCTCCAAATAGGGGCTGTGTGACGGTGCCGTTATCGGAAAAGGTCCAACCTCCTACACTGATCCAGACTTCTAATCTGCTGTTGTACTTCTTGACATCCGCTACCTCCCTAAAGAGAGATTCTGGTGTTTGTGAGTCCATGGTAGTAAGAGCAAGAGTTTTCGGGTCGATGTACGCGAATGCGTAGTTCAAGTGAGTGAGCGCGTCCACTGTCCGCGACGAATGATTAGAAGATCAATCGTTAATCAGTTTATTTAGAACTTACAAGGCAAGTCCGTGGGAGCCATCTTGTGGCACGAGAGCCGGGCACTCCAGGATTCATAGTAACCGATGACTATGCAGTTAGCACCCGGTTTGTTAGATAGCATAGCGTAATATACCTTTATCTAGGACCTGACCTCCACTGGCTATAGGCTTTGGATGAAGTTCGCAATTACTTTGGCATTTCGCATTGCAGAATTCTGTCGAAGTGCCACAGAAACCCCATTCACTACAGCATGTGTTTAAGGGGCACGTAGTTCCTGGCTCTTTGTGATATTTACCACAGGGCGCAGTTGCGTTACAGTTGGATGAGCAGCCATCTCCGCAATACGTTGGACCTATGGGTTTTGTTAGATAGCATCTCGCAGAAATTAGAATTGACTTGCCGAAACCACAATTGCCACTGGCGCCACAGCAGGCACCATTGCCACAAGGCTTACCAGGAGCACAAGTGTAGTCCTCGCGTCGAGCGAATGGGTGGTGATGTGAATGCGAGCGATGGCTATGTCTATGAGAACCGTGCCTGTAATGTTCTACAAGAATGCTGTTGTCCTCTGAATTCGAACCCGTATTGCTTTCCGATCGCAGCTGAGGTAAAAACAGCTCATTGTCTGGGGAATCTGGGATGAACTCGCTAGCCGAAAGGAGAAGAACGAAAAATATAGACAGCGTAAGAAAGATGAGATAAAAGCGTGAGTACTGTAGGCTCGGCGCCATGTTTGAATCTGACAAAACGAGTGGTCTTCCTCTATGAAAAACTGTATGCTGGTGTTTGAGGAACGTTTATGTCCTGCTACACTGGCACAAAAGGGCCGGCCCGTCAGACCCCTAATTAAGATTACTTCGATTCATTGAACACTTTCCCTGTCTGTTAACGGTCCAGAATCTGTACGGCCCACTCCGAAGGCTACCTTGTCCATACAACATAACGTGGGGCTTGCGGCGCGGACAACTGCTAAAGTCCCCTCGTAATACCGCAACACTCAGACTCCTTAGGCGCACCCTACGCACGTTCATTCTGCGCCAATATCGCACGTGCACGGACTCGCCCGAAGCTCGATACAAGGTTACCGCGCGTGGGTGTACCGTAGATCTTCTGCTACCATGCGCCACGAACCAGGAACTCAATCCTTCACCTTCTATATCAGGAAATGAAGAACTTACTTGTAAATTAGCAATGCGTGTAAGGTTGCACCAATCCGGCAACGCCGGGTAATTAGCAGTGGATAAGTTCGACTGTGCCGCAATATAGATCCTCCTTAGCCTCTGCGCAAGAGCCTCAATTCAATAAACCCCTGCACAATATACTTTGTGTACTACCACACTGAAGGTCCGAGGCTGATGGCAAGGAAAGGCATTGATCAGAAGTCTGCTCGCGAATCTCAGTTCAATACTGTCGTTCATTCTTTTGAAGTGGACACGATCTGCTACCTTCCAATTGTCCCTTTCTGTTCTGCTTTTGTCACTTGCAACTCATTATGGCACAACCTCTACGGAATTTTTTAATTCTAGCTACATGCTACTTTGCAGTCCAAGTCTCTTCTCAACAACTGCAGAATGGATTTCTTTCAGAGCCCCCATGGCCGAATATCACGGCAAAATGCTTCGAGGCGATGAACGCTACCGTATCTTGCCCAGCATACCTTCAGCGCATATCTGTGGAGTATGCCACCGCTTTTCCTTCGCAAATGTGTGATGTGAACGAAAAGATCACAAGCTGACACTTCTCCAGCAAACAACGCCTTAACCCAGGCGAGCTCGAGACTCTCTGCACGAGCACTTGTCGCAACACGTTGAGAGGGGTTCGCTCAAACATCTTGAACGCATGCAAAAGGCCCACGGACATCATCCAGTACTTTGACGGAGTCAATTATCCAGGTCTGTAGTATTCCTGTCAATATCAAAATACCCCAGAATAACAAATTCGCTGATGTTTTATCCAGCCACATTCGTTGCTGATCAGTACCTGCAAACCTATGATGTTGCCTGTAGAAAAGATCCGTTAGTATTTTGCTATATTGACCTCTTATCTTCTGACTTCAGGAAGGGCAACCGGAAAGTATTGCGACACACTCTTGGTCGAATGGCTGAGCAATACCGAATGGACCAAAGAGATGGAATGTCACGATTGTATCCTCGGTACTATGCAAACCCAACTTAAGTCGCCATTAGATTATACCGAGGAGTATGCCGAAGATTTTGCATCATTGACATCTAGCTGTGGCTCAACTCAATACACTCTGACAACACCCACGTCATATGCGTTGGGTACTCGAAGTCAGGACGCGCCACTGCCGACCCCCACCTGCAAAACTACGTATGCAATCAAGTCTGGAGACACATGTAACTCTATATCTGAGGCGAACAAGGTATCCACCTTCGGGATCACCAACCGCAACAGCCTGTACAGTGACTGTAGCAATCTTGCAGGGAGAAGCACTATCTGCATCCCTGAACAATGTACAACATACAAGGTCAAGTTAAACGAAACATGCGATAGTATTATCGAGACTCACGGTAATGGTATCAGCGGAGCACAATTCCTGGCATGGAACCCCAATATCAACGATATGTGCTTGAATGTAGACGACTTGATCGATACGTACATTTGTCTCAGGTATGTCTACTTTAGTTTATCTACGTCAGAAGCACTTTTTGACGCAAAGAAGTCCTCCAGGAGGAGCTCAACGCGCCCCGACGCCGACGGATAGTGGCGTACCTATTTCAAGGCCCACTACACCTGTACCCAGGCCTACCAATTCCTTTCCAGAGTCTAATGGAAACTGCGGCAAATGGTACAATGTAAGTTCACTTCCCTTCCTTTAATTTCTTCTACTAGCCAGCAAAGGCTAAATTCAAGGACTTGAAACAGATCACTGAAGGCGACAACTGCGAAAAAGTCTCGATTAAGAACGGCATCTCCCTCCAGGATTTCTACTTCCTCAATCCCACAGTCAACAACAGTACATGCAACAATCTCATCCTCGGCGTGTACTACTGCGTTCTCCCCATCGGTGATATTACCACGTACCCAAATTATCCCAAGACTACAAACTTCATCACCATGACGTCGAATACGTTCACTACCACCGTGTCCACATCACCACCAGAGATCCCCTTACCAACCCCTGTTGAGACATCACAACTTCCACATGCGTCAGGTACGATTAATAACTGCTTCGCATACAAGAACTACCGAGAAGTTCCTCCTATCGTGGACCAGTCGCAAAGTTCCGAAGTAGCCTTGTATACCGATTTTGTCAATTCGTGTGGCTACCTCACAATTTTATGGGAGACGACAATTGATGATTTGGTCAAATGGAATCCAAGTCTCAATAAAGACAATTGCATAATGCAAGCAGGATTTAGCTACTGCGTTTTGGAGAGCGAAGACTATAGAAGACCCGGTAAGTCAAGAACCCCACGCAACTTACTTTATAGCTTTTCAAAGGGACATTACTAATTGCGATACGACAGATCCGGAGCCAGTTATGACCTGGTGCGAAACAAACATTACCCAATCCAAAATCCCAGCTGGAACTGTATCCACGTGTTCATGTTTTGCCGAAATTTTCGGTGACGAGTGGCCTGACGATGGTATGCATTCGCCTCACTTTTCTTTCTCAGTCAAAGGTATTCTCTATATAATGCTAACATATTCTCCTCTCAGCTGAATCATGTGAGGGTCTTATGGACGGCATAGGCCTCGACCCATCCTACATACCCAAATGGAACCCATGGGTTGGCTCAGATTGTGACGCGGGGCTGTATGCGGGCTTAGCCCCTGGAGATTCGAGATTGGTGTGTAGAGGTGTCGGTGGGAAGCAGCAGATGAGATTTTCCAGTACTGGCAACATGACCAACGTGACGACGAGTTCGGTCAGTGGTTCGATTTAAGGGGTCAAGGAGAAAGTGAAGAGCCTATCGTGCAATGTAGTTTTCTGATTCATAGAGAAAGATTGTGTAGGCATGCAGCAGTTAGTAGCTAGCAAACACGAGCAGGGTACATGAGACTACCGAGAAAATAAACTATGGGCCTTTCATGAGCTATACTGTGTAGCAATGGTGTAACGTGAAAGAATACAATCAATCAGCAGCCAGAAAAATCGGTTTACAAGCTCATGTCACTCTCCATACCACCTGCGCAGATAATTTTCTCGTAATCTCGCGATACATGCCTTCGCTTGATCAGGTGCAGAGTATTTTAAGGCGTGCAGCATCTAGCAACCTCCTTTACTAGGCATGCAGGACCGAAGCTAATAGAAAATCTGCCTTGCCCCTGTCACATGCAGGTACGCGGCACATTATCGTCGGCCCGGGCCCTAAACGGTGAAAGAGCCAAGCCGGCTCTTTTCCTCGCTTACTCTCGCACATAAGCTCGGACACCTGGTTTTCGTCCACCAGGGTTTTCGTCCACCCCAACCACCCAACCCAGCCAACCTTTGAAGCTCAATATTTTTATAACGCCTACATAAATATAGATCCCCGCGAAGTTGCAATACAATCTACTATCTGTGATCTCGAATCTAGTGTTTATATAAACGAGCGCAAAGCAGCTAAGATGTAGGGCGTTAAAAGGTCAACACTGTAGAGCCGCCATGCTAGCTGCGCGCCTTACGCGATTACTCATTAGTATGAGTAGCGACTAACACTAGAGCAAGAGAGTTTTCTTACTAATTGGATTCTAGATAAGGATACTCGCGCTTAGCTACCTAGCCACGCGCGCGTATAAGAGATAGCTTGGCTGGCAAATGGGTTAGGGGTACCCATTAATGGGTTGGGTTAGGTTAGGGTCGCACGGACTCCGGGTTTAGGTTGGGGTTTAGTTACTACCCCTCTGGATTAGGTTGGGTTAGGGTCGCATAGGCCCCGGGTATAGGTTTAGTTAAACCTGGCGCTAGCATAGGTATAGGTTAGGTTAGGGTACCTATTAGGTTACCTACTAAAGTATAATATTCTATAATTATTACTTATATTAAAATACCCTAAATATAAGATAAGATAAGATAAATAGTATAAAAAAATTGAAATTATTAGTTAGACCTAAGGTAACCTAGTCTATACTAACTATACCTATACCTAGGGCCTATATAACTCTAACCTAACCTAACCTAGAGCTAGTATTAACCTAGTAAATTTAGGTTAGGTTAGGTTAGGTTATTATATAATCTAACCTAACCCTAACCTAACCCTTACCTATTTACTAGCTTAGAGATAGCCTCTTTAGTATTATAGATAGGTAGTAATAACGCGCTACTTAGTAAGTACTAGATTTCTTACTTTATATACTATAATCTACGTATAAGCTCTATTATAGGTAGGTTAATTAAAGCTATATAAGCTAAGGTATTAAAGCTAGAGACTATATAAGCGTTCCTTAAGCTCTTTAAAGCTACTAGAACCTAGCTAGGTATATATACTAATAATATCTAGAATATAGATAAGACTAGAGTAGTACTAGGTATATATAATAACTCTAGAGTCCTTATATCTACTAGTAAGTATAAGGCTTAGGTTACCTCGCCTAAAAATCGCGAGTAGGTATCTATTCTTAAGACTATCTCTAGTACTAGCTATTACCTTTAGTTAGTAGTAGTATTTAAAGGATAGAGCCTTTAAATAACTTAGTTCTCGCTAGAATCTATATTAGACTAGTTCTATATAACTTTAAATAATAGCTAGACATTAAATAAGACTAGATTAGAGTAGCTATATTATATATTTATTCCTAGATCCCTACTAATATAGGATAGCTACTAGATACTTATATTTAATAGCTATAGCTCTTATATAACTACTAAGTTTATATATACTTACTACTAGTATAAAATATATTATCTCTACTTACTAGCTTATATATTATATATATTATAGCTATTAGACCTTACTCTATTTAGTATTACTAAGTTAAAATATTATAACTAAATATAAGCTCTATTAGCTCTTAATAATACTATACTAGTTAAGAAAGAGTACTTTATATAAGCTTATTATAGAGCTTACCTCTCTAGATTAAGTATATTAAATATACGCGCTAGCTAGCGCGCTACTAGTCTTATTATTATAGTATAAATACTATTTAAGGAAGTAGAATTATAGAGTTTAGATTCTATCTTTTACTTTATTATAGTTATAAGCCTAGTTCGCGTAGTCTCTACTACGTAAGTATAAAAAGAGTAGTAGTAGTACTTAGGTAGGTACCTATAAGCGAGCTATACTACTATACGCGTAGCTTAGTAATAGCCTTATATACCTAAAAAGCTCCTCTAAGTAGTATTAGGATCGTAATTAAGGAGGTTAGCGCTCTCTAGTAGCTTAAAGTAGCTAAATTATAGGGTATAATTAGTTAGATTAACTACTCTTATTAGGAAGCTATAATCTATTAGTAGCTCTCCTAGGGGGTATATTATAGTATAAATACCGTTTAAGGAAGTAGAATTATAGAGTTTAGATTCTATCTTTTACTTTATTATACTCGTTCTATATAATCTAGAGTATATACTCTTATTATTATAAGTTTAAGGCCGGCTAGTAATACTACTACTACTACTATAGCTAGTATATATAGATAGAGTAGTCTTTATAATACCTTAAAAGCCCTATAATATATATAAAGCTTAGAAATAACTTAAGCGCTCTAAAAAGTTATTATATAGTACTTACTTCGTACTTAGTAAAGTAAGTAAGTTAATTATAGTAGCTAATATATAAGTAGCTAAGCTACTAGCTAGTAATAAATAACTATAGTAGTAGCTTAATAAGCTAATAAAGCTATCTAAGAGGAAGTATATTAAGCCTTATCTAAATAAGTAATTTATAGATATTAAAATAATTACTACTATAGTTGAAGCTACTACTACTTAAGATATAAAACTAGTATATAAAACTTATATAAAGGCTACTAAGAGTAAGATAGATACTTTAGCTACTCTAGTATTTAATTCTATCTATAGCTAGTAGTAAATATAATTATTATTATTAAGTTATATTACTTTAAAGTTAAGAGCTCTTTTTTTAGTAGGTAGATAAAAACCCTAGTAGACGAAAACTAGGTATCTAAGCTTAGTAAATAAAGTAGGCCCCTAAATCTAGTTAGTACGCTAACCTAAGTAATATTAAAATACTAGTAATTTATTAGATAATTAATATAAATATAGTTTCTTATATAACCTAACTTAGTTAAAGTATTTAATATAGCTTAAATCGCTTATACTAACTTATTTTTAGTATTATAGTTACTTTAGAGAAAATATTACGCCTAAACGCTACGATAAGCTAATATAAGTATACTTTAAAGTAGCTAGTAAATTATTCTAGTTAATAAGATATTCTATTATATATAGAGGGAGTAATAGGCACGTAGATACGCTACTTATATTATTAGTTATACTCTACTATTACTACTCTATTAGATATCTATACTTTTTAAATATACTATAGTAATCTACTTTATAGTATACTCGCTAAACTATATACTCTAAGAGGTACTTAAAATTCTTTAAAATCTCGCCTTATATATAGTTTTTTTTAGTTAGCTCTTTAGTATCTTAAACGATTTCTTAATAAAGTTATAATTAGGCGAGTATAGTAGTAAATACTTAAGAACTATACTAGCTCTTTTAATAAGCTCTTATATACGAGGTAACTAATAGATAGATATATTATCGAATATAATTACTAAATAGGGAGCTAGCTAAAGATTATAATATAGTAGTACTTAAAACTTTAAAAAGTTCTCTATAATTTTAGATATTATTATACCTTAAAAGATTATATAAGTTAAGTATCTATCTACTATTATAGCTTATAGTAGTAACTACTATTTAGAGCGTTTACAACTATATATTAACTCTACTAGTATATTAATTAGTAACTAGCTATACTTGCGATTACCTATACGCTTATTATAAGTAGATTTATCTATTATAATAATCTAATTACCTATATAGTTTTAAGCTATCTATATATAATATACGCAGCGAAGAGGCTTGCTCTACTCCTTTATATACTTTAACGCAACTTTTCTTAACTATCTTATCCTCTCTACCTCTTACTATACTATTAATATAGATATCTAGAGATTATACTTATTATATAAAAAGTCTTATATCTTATCTAAGTATATATATAGTATACCTTTTATAAACTCTTTATAGCCTACGCGCTAATTAGCTTATAACGTTAATAGGTACCTAATATATACTATTTATAGTAGGTAAGGGGTACTCTAGTACTCTTAACTTAGCCTTATCCTCTATATAGATAGACGCGAGGCTTTAGTAACTCGAGCGATCTTCCTATTACTCTTACTAGTAGCGATATAGTTAAGGATATCTTATTAAATAGTAAGTATAAGTTAAGTATATAGTATCTTATATAGGTATTAGGAGCGCCGAGATAACTATAATACTAAAAAATAAGTTAGTATAAGTAATTATAGCTATATTAAAAGCTTTAACTAAATTTTTATTAATTATTTAATAAATTGCTTATATTTTAATATTACTTAGGTTAGCGCACTAACTAGATTTAAGGGGCCTACTTTATTTAAAAAGGACCTATACTATATCTATATACTTTATACGCGTAATTAGCTAATACGCGTAAATTACTAAAATAGTTAATATAAAAGTTAAAGTTATAGAGCTATATATAAAAGCTAGTATAACTATATTTTTTAGTAGAGTACTATATAAGCCTATATAATAAACTTATACTATCTATATTTATATAGAAGCTTAATATTATAGCCTTATATAGATATTTTATATAGAGGAGATAAGGAGTACTTAGTAGTAGAAGTACTACTTATAGTACCTATAGTATTATACTTCTACTTCTTTTTTATTACTACTTTCTCTAAGATCTTATACTTACCTATTCTTAGTAATTATAGAGCTTTTTAAGTATTATAAGCTTACTTATTATACTCTCTTTAAGCCTTATATTTAGTAACTTCTTTAGCCTTCTTAGCTCTTAGTTTATTACGTTCCTTCTTATCTTTTATATACTACTTATACTTCTCCTATATAACCTTCTTATTATATTACTTACTAGCCTTCTTAAACTCCTTTATATTAGCCTTCTTTTTCTCCTCTACTTCTTCCTCTTCTCTTATAAGCTATATATATACTTTAGCTTCTCTAAATAATTAAGAAGTCTATAATATAGAAGAACTCTAGTACTTATAGTATTATAGTAAAGCTAGAGACTTACCCTACTTCTTATACTACTTCTTAATAGTAAGAGTATTAAGTAAGCCCTTATTTTTAGCCTCTAAAAGGTTATTTTATATAGCTATATAGTAGAGCGATTACTAAATAATAGATATATCCTTCTCTAAGGTACTAGCTAATACTTATTTAGCTATAGTATCTAATTTAATCTAGGTATCTCTACTATATATAGGAGTAATAGATAATATATTACTAGAGGTATTAGAGCTATTATTAATAAAGTAATTAAGTATAATATTAGGGTTAAAGGAGTATACGCCTATTAATTTAAAGGAGCTAAAAATATTCTTTATAGTAAAGCTAGCTACTTAGGTATCCTAGAATAGTAAGAAGAAGTTAGTCTTAGTTACTAGTACTAAGCCTTAATATTTATAAAGGTATATTACTAGCTTCTTTAAGTATACTATATTAAGTAGCTATAATATATAGGTACTATAAGGTAGATAGATACCTAATAGTATCTTATACCTATAGTAATACTCTAAAAACTCTTCTATTAGGTAGCTACTATAACTATTAATAAGTAATAGGTAGTACTTTCTCTTTACTTTAACCTTTATAAAGTAATTAAAGACCTACTAAAGCTAGGTAAGACTAAGCCTATTATTACTCTAGCTACTACCTAATACTCTAAAGAAGGCTATATATTCTCCTACTTTTATATTCTCTACCTAAGTTAATTAGATATTCTTAGAGTTAACTAGATATATAAGAGCTAGTAGTAATATAGAACTATTAGTATAAATATATACTAATAAGCGTATCTACTCTCTATTACTATCCTAAAGTATCTACTAGAATTACTTCTTCTTAAATAGGTACTTACTAAAGATCCTCTTCTATCTACTAATAGCTTTAATTATAAAGCCTTTCTTATCTATATTATATATAGAGGAGCGCCTTAAAAGTCCTTATAATAGGGGTTAGTAGTATACTAATATACTATATTCCTTAGTATTATTTACTAATATCCTCCTACTTAGCCTCTATAATAGTACTAGCCTCCTTCTTAATACTCTTTCCTACTCTTCTACTCTCTTTATACTTATTACTACTCTCTAGTCTAATAATATATTAAATATAATAAGATATTCTTTTAATCTACTCTTAAATCTTCTACTAAGGTAGCTTATTCTAAGCTTTCTTCTAAACTCTAATAGTCTTAACCTTACTCTTTAGAGTTCTCTTCTTTATAGTAAGTTTCTTTAAATATAGCTAGTAGTACTCTATTATATTAAGATTAGGTAAATTACTATACTAGAGTAGTCTTATTACTTTAAATAAGTTAAAGACCTTCTATTATAAATAATATACGTAAGAAGAAGTTTTATTCTCTTAATAAGAGTATATAGCCTCTCTTTTATATACTCTTATATAAAGAGAAAGAGTTTAGGAATTAATATTTTAGAATAATACCTCTACTAGTCTATACCTCCTCCTTTATAATAAGTAAGCTTATCTATATCTATAGTAAATTTCTAAGTAGGCTTAATACTAGGTTTATTATATAGACCTAGTCTTCTTATTTCTATATTTAGTTCCTACTTAACTCTAGCTTTAACTTTAAGCTCTTAGTTAAGAGCCTTAATAGCCTTACTAGCTACCTCTTTCTATTATTTTAATTTAGGTTACTAGTAGTAGTAAGGACCTTTCTTATTATATAAGAAGCTCCCCTAGAATATAAACTTAGAGTAACCTTTCTATCTCTTATATATAGAGCTATATAAGAAAGCTTTATTAGCTTTTCTCTAAATATAATAACCCCTATAATAGTAGTTAAGGACTATAGAAGTCTTATCTATCTATATAATATTCTTCTAATCTTTAAGAGTCTAATTCTCTTACTCCTTATACTAGGCTAGTCTCTTTTCTCTTATCCTCTTCGTTAACCTAGGCTTCCTCGTTAGCTTTATCTTCCTATAGTCTACCTTCTTAAGTATATAACGTACTATTATAGTAGAGATATTAACTCCTTCTTAACTAAGCTTACTAGTAAGATTAGTATAGCTCTTCTCTCTACTATAACGATCGTATATAAGCTTCTAAGTAATAGAGCTATATATAGCTATAGTTTATTTTATAGGGCGTCCTAAGTAGGGAGTATCCTTAAGGTAGGTATTATAGATAGTTATAGGCTAGGAAGTATTATATTCAAATCCTCTCTTAATAGCTTTAGCGTAGATACTTTAAATAGTAGAGTTAGGAAGGCCTATAAGGTAAGAAACCTTACTATTTAACTTTCCTCTAATAGATTTAAGAGTAATAATAAGTGCGCGAGTAGTAATATTATAATTAGGAGCTATATTATACTATAAAATAATAGAAATAAGGGGCTTAAGGAAGGGCGCGCTATACTAAGGAATATAGTATGTTAGTGCGCTACTAACCCCTATCGCGAGAACTTTTAACACGCTCCTCTATATACTTAGGCTCTACTTCGTAGAAGTTAATTTTACTACCTAGCTATTTAAAGTACACCTTATACTTATTACTAGAATTAGTAGCGTAGCGTTAGCAGTCTATAGAGGTACTCTATTATAATATAAGCTTATTAGTGTAATAGTTAAGGAAGCGCGAGACCTAGCTCTTAGAGATAGGGTATCTAGCGATATTAGACGCGTAAATCTACACTATTTCTCTTGTAGGAGGAAGCTTACGCTCTATTAATTCCTCTACATACTTTATAAGCTCTACCTCCTATTGTAGTAATAAGTTGCGACATGCTAAACCAGCTTCTTCTCGCGAGCGCGTTTCTCCTCGGTGTTTGCGAGTCAAAGTTGAGCGCACAACGCCATGCTTATCAGCTATTTTCTACCACGGGATATCTTCATTAGAGGGTACTGCATCACACTCTACAAGCGCAGCCTCCATATCGGTCATCTTGTTGTGCTAAGTTGAGATGAAAATAGGTAGTTAAACGCGTCTCGGCGCATTGACTGATTGCGCGCATTGAGTGCACGGACACGGTAGGGACGTGCATGCGGCAGGTAAACACGTTACATGATCATTAGTGGGAAACAAGGAACCGTGCTCCCAGTTCAACGCAATGCAGAATTGCCGTGATAACAGGCAGGGAAGTGGTGTAATGCCACTAAAAGCATCAACAAGGCTCCCTTGACATCATCGTGGAATACAACCAGGCCCTAGTCGTTGAAGTGCGTGGTTGAACATGAAGGTGGCCCTTGCCAATTTTGCTCCAATCTCGGTTATTGTTCGGTATGAGAGGCTGACTCCTTGCTGTGCCTTACAACTACATATGTGCAAGGGTTGCAAGGTTCGGCTCGCTCCTAGTTCAATCCTGCATATCTCAGTCTTTTCCGCGTGTGGGTTGCTATCGGATCTAGACCATAATGCTTCGTTTTCTAATCTTACAGGCCCTGATTCATTGCATCTGACTTCGGATTAGCTGAAGTGACAATAGGCCCGTCGAGCCGTAGCGACCTTTTGAGTACGAAAATCTGGACCACGATATCACATAAAGTTCCCCTTTCTCCATCAAGACATCTTTAATTCTAGCATCTTGTGATAACCATCTCTCGGTTGCATTCATGATTCGTCCTCAAATCTTCATCGGCATTGCCGCCCTCCTTGCCGGGTCAGATGTCCAGGCCTCGAAACTCTATGCAAGAGATTGCTCCTTCACGTGGCCTGCTTATGAGGGTGACACGTGCGAGACGATGGCAAACAATTGGAGTATCTCCGAGGCCGAATTCCTGAGCTACAATCCAGGCGCAGTTTGCAGTGCGCTCGAGGCTGGCAAGGAGTACTGTGTTGAATGGTCGGGCACACCACCCAATGGTCCACCAACACCGACGCCAATACCAGTCGCATCCTCGACTCGCAGCACTCTCTTCACCTCGACGATCCGGACCACACCCGTCAGCTCGACCGTTCGCAGTTCGACTCCCATTACTACTTCACCTTCCCCCACTCCATCAGGAGCCTGCAAGACAACACCAGTTGGGGTGGTTACACCGTCACCCATCCAGGTAACAGAGTCACCCTCTAAGCTTTTGATCTCTGCGACTAACGGCAAGTAGACCGGACTAGTATGCGGCTGCACCAAATTCTACCGCGTAATTAGTGGAGATGGCTGCTGGGCAATTGCCAACGCAAACGGGATAACTCTCGACGACTTCTATGCCTGGAATCCCGCCACGGCAAATGAGTGCAAGAACCTCCAACCCGACACCTATGTCTGCATCGGCAAAGGCACAGCTGTCACAACTACGCCTCGACCTACCAGCACAGGACCTTTTATTCCACCTATTTGCACGTGGGACGGCAAGATCGGCCAATACATCTGCCCCACAGGCCCGGTAACCCAACGTCCAACTACTACTACCACACGCCCAACTACCACCACTACTATCCGCAACCCTCCACCTGGTCCAACACAAACTGGCATTCCGTCAAACTGCAACAAATGGGTTTTGCAAAAGGATGGCATTTACTGCTACGATATGGCGGCGGCAGCAGGCATTACGCTAGACAGGTTGTACGCTCTCAACTCAGCCCTTAAAGGAGACTGTACTGGTCTGTGGCCTGGGTACGCATACTGCATTGGCACGTCTTGATGTGGTACTGGATCTCTAGAATATAATTTATAATAGAATGTTTGGGTCAAATATTTTCGTGCCTCTTGTATCAACGCGGCACTGTATATGTTATGTCGAAGTACCTTTTCCACTCCGTGTCGAAGAAATAAGAATGAGCCGATCTTCTGATAATCTAAGCTGATCACCAACTTCAGTTCCGCGAAGTTGTACAACTTTCTATTACACATGCCGAAGATTTATACACAATAGCTTGAATGAATCATCTTAATACGCTCAACAGCCAGGTAGAAGCCCAGGTTCATACAGTATAGAACATCGTGGTCTTCTGAAGCGTATGATTACGAGGATTTGCGTTGATAGATAGGAATCTTTGGCTTAGGTCATGAGGAAATCGTCTCATTTCCTTTGAACACGGGGGAAGTCTTAAGAACGGGATACTGGCATGTCCAAGGTCATGGCACAACTGCATCTGCGTGGCATGATCGCTTCTAGCAACCGGAAGAGCCACCCGCAAACCCCCGTCCGCGATCCTGATGGTGGTCCATGCGCTCGAGCAGCTCGGCTATAGCGCACCAAGCAGAAAATTCTGCTTGCCATCACCACCAAACACCACCTTCGCCAGCACCTCTCGAGCCTATCGCATCGATCAACCCGCCCACCGTCCCTACGCGGTACACCGATTGCCTTGTTTTCTGCTTGTTTTAGTTGTTTTCCTTTGGCTGGTTTAGTTGTTTTGCTGTTTTTCATCTACGAAGAGGCTCGTTTTTCTTGAGTTGTAGGCCCGTGCTGCACCCCACCAAATGCTTTCGCGCATCGATACCACGCCAAAAACCACGCAAAATGAGTGCACCACAGCATCAATAAAGGTGTTTGAGGGCTAGAAATCAATAAAGCTATTCAAATATATAGATATCGTGATTTTGGGATAGTTTTTAGTGTTGTAGTTCACCCATGGAAGTCGTTTTTTCCACCATGAGTAATAATCCTCCGCACCTGCTCAGGTATCGCCATTACCCACTTATTTATAGTCTCCTGAGGTAGAGCCTCCCATTCTTCAACCCATTACTCTTTACACTACTTTCCATTGCAGCTAGGAGTAAATTGCTTCGTCACATAACGTCGTATCTATAGCCAGGCATGCTTAATCGCATTAACCTCAGGTAAGTGTCCAGGCCACCACATCCATTCTATATACTCTACTATTAAGTAGTCTCTAGATATTCTAGATTTATAAGCTAGGGCACTATCTTATAGTAGTAAACACTCGATTTTCTTCTTTTTAAGGAATTAACCAGGGAATAAGCTTCCTTAAGGCATGCTCTCGATATTAGTATCTATCTATACTACTACGTGCCCTATCTCCACGTTTATAGTTATATTTAGATAGATATATTACTTCTTCCTACTCTATAAGGTATTAATATCGTACTCGCCTATAAGCTCTAGGGCTCTCCTAGCCCTAGTTTAGGCGCGATTATCGCAGGATTATTAGAGAATATTCTCTTATTCTAGTACTATCTTTGTATATACTTTCTCCTCTACCGTCTCCTTAAAATAGACGTAGTAAGGGCCTTTATAATTATACTAAAAAGTAGCCTAAAATTAGAGGTAGTAGTCCTTATAGTTACGGTCCTTTTTAACCTCTTTAGAGTACCTCTCCCTAGGCTTACACTACGTCCTCATTATACCACGCTCCTCCCCTATACGCGTAGGTGTTTCATCTATAAATATTACCTTTCTAAAGTTAAATCTAAGGCTATTACTAACCTTATATTTATTAGGGTTATACTTAAGAGCCTACTAATATCTCTCCTATTCTTAGGAAGGAGTAAGTAGAGGCTTCTACCTAGGACGCTACCTAGAGTAACCAGCCTTATATATAATATTTTTATAGGTTATAGTGCTGATTTAAGGTATAATATAAGAGAAATCGCTATTAGAAATAGCCTACCAGCTCTCCTTCTTACAGTAATCGCGAGATAAGATAGTAAGGTTAACAATAGCGTCCTTCTATTCCTAGGTAAGCAGAGGCTACCTTACTCGCCTAGAAGGTTATTATATAGTTCTAGCTCCTATAAATCAACTTTAGAAGCTTCTACTCTCTCCTCTACGCGCTTTATAAGCCTAGATATAGTCTATTATAGGCGTTATAGATATTCTACGAGCTTAACTTAGGATATATATCTATTATAGGACGCGACATACGCGCTAACTAAGAACGCGCGTGTTATTAGGTGCATTTTAGTACGGGAAGTCTTATAAACTTAGGGAATTCGATTTTACTTATATTGAAATAGTTTGCGACGTAAGATAGGTATAATTCTATATATTATAGCTATAAATTTAAGATATATAGATAGTGTTGTAGATAGGTAATCGAAGTTAGTAGGTGCAGTACGGGCCTATAACTCAAGAAAAACGAGCCTCTTCGTAGATAGTTTATAGCGTAGCTAGGGCCTGTACGGCGGACTATTATATGCCGGAGGTTAAAAACTAAAACTCTGAAACCTATACCCGAAAATTAAAACCTATAGTATAAAGTAATTAATACACACATTATTAGTTATATATACATGCGGTTTTATATAGTAAATATAATATATAGTTATTTATTATATTACGTATTGTATAAACTAAATTACATTAACCCCTACTTACTAAGTCTCTACTATATAGTATTACTAACTATTACTTATAACCTAAGCTATAGTATAGACTATTACTAACTATTACTAAGATGCCTTATTATAGTAAGTAGTATATATTAAGACTAAATCTAATATACTAAACTATAGTAGAGAAGGAAGGTAGACCTTATACTAATATTACTATATACTAAGATAAATTAAAGGTCCTTTTTAAGGAAGGCCTTACCTTTTACTAGTTAGTAGATTAGCTATATAAGGAGTATTAAGTTAAGTATAGGTTAACTATACTAAAAGATAAATTTAAGTAATAGAATATTTAATAATATATAACTCTAGATATAGAGTAATAACTTAAGAATTATATTATTATACTATTCTATTAACTTAACCTAGATAATTATAAAATAGTCTAAATACTTAAGTCTAAGAGTTATACTATAATTATAAAGTAATAGTTATTTACCTTAGATTCTTATTAGGGTTAAAGCGGCGTATCTAAGATAAAGATAAGTAAGAGATAGTAGATATAATAGTATATAGCCTTATTAAAGATAAGCTAAAGAAGGGTATTATTAAGAGCTATAGGAAGTATATACTTTAAGTCTACTTTAAGTAAAAATACCTATTCTTCTTACGCAATTATCTTTTTAGATATATTAATTATTAAACCTAGAGGTAGTAGAATAGCGCTAAAATAATTAATAACGAAGAAGAGGAGAATATATTATACTAGGGCTAAATTAGTACTAGTCGATTAATAGGTATAAGAAGCTTAAGCCGTATAGTATATAAATATATACCTATATTAATACCTATTCTAGGTATATTATTTAGGTATATATTAGAGTATTAGTTAGGATAGTACTTAGTATACTTTATTAGTACCTATACCTAGTAGGGGAGATAGGTATATACCCTTAGTTTATTTATTCTAATTATAGTAGTAAAATAGGATAAGTTTTATACGTATATTATATACTATCTTAAGCTTAGCGACTAGATATTACGTAGGACGACTATTATATATTTAGTACGAGTACTATAAACTAGTATATTAAGTCTTAGTAGTAGTAATTATTAAGGGGTCTACTATACTAATAGAGGGTATGTTAACTATTATATAACTACTATACTACTAGCTAATAAAATTAGATATATTTTAAAGATCTATAGATATTAAACTAATTTTTAAAAGATTAACTAGCTAATATAGTTTTAATACTTACTATATATCTCCTAGTTATATACTATAAGATATAGTTATTTATATTCTTATAGATCTCCTACTATATATAAAAGTAAAAGAATTAACCTAATATACTCTATATATATCTACCTATAGGTATATCTAATTATAAATAATATTTACCTAATAATAAGTACTAGAGGATAGTCTAAGAGATACTAGTATAGGATATAGATACTATACTACTTATACCTACTTAGGTATAGTATAACGTATAGTTACGTAATATTAGATTTAACTCTTATATATATAACCTAGGTAGGCTATTATAGCGTAAGACGCTATTTAAGGACTATTATCTAGAACTACGGGATTGTACTACTCTATATATTAATTCTTAGTAGCTACCTATACTCTAACTCCTTAAATCCCTAACTAGTAGGTAGAATTTTTAAGTATATTATACTATTTATTTATAATATAGTAACTATAACTAATACTATTAGATAGTAACTAAGCTTAGAGGAATATAGCTTCCTAATAGATATATTATATAATAAAATTATAGGGTATAATAGTATATAGGGGAGAGGTTATCGTATAGCTAGTATTTTCGTTATTAGTAGGGCGGGTATAGGTAATAGTTAGTAATAGTTAGTAATAGTCCTACTTTTAGTATAGTAAAGCGGCTTTATATACCTCTAAAATTAAACCTTCTAATATTTAAGACCTACTACTATATTATTCTTTAAATATTACTATACTTTATTTATACTATAAATATATCAATTCTATAGGAGCTATTCTATAGTAAGCGTAGTATACTATATATAGATATAGATATTTTAGTTACTCGCTATTATACTCTATATAGAGCCTAAAATCTAGGAAAGAATAGTACTAATAGTAAACCTACCTAAATAAGTATTAATAATACTAGTAGTTATAACTAGCTATCTTAAAGGTCTATAACTATAGCTATATCTTAGATATAACCTACGTAGAAGGTTAATTAACTTACCCTAGTTATATTAATAGTATATCGAGCCTACGCTAAAAATAAGGCTATTATATAGTAACTTAAGTTAATTAATAGGCGCCTACTAGTATAGGCTTAGTAGGTAAGTAATAGTAGTTAATCTATTATTACTAAGGTTATATTTAATATTACTTTTATATACCTTATTTAGGTTAATAATATAATCGTCGAAGCTTTAAACCTATATAGTATATATACTATACGCGTATAATAGTCTATAATATACTAATATATATAGGGGGTAATATAGGTATTTATATACTAAATATAGTTAAATTCTTATTACTCTACGATTTTATCGATAAGTTTATACTATATAAAGTTAGTAAAGTACGCCTTTAATATATAATCGACCTACTATATATCTATACTATATAAATATCTAGACTTATACTATAATACTTTCTAGAGTCTACGTATAGTTATATAACTTTATATTTACTCCTTAATAAGATACTATAGAAAGAGATAAAGGATGCGCGATAATTTATTATATACTTTAACGAGTATAAGTATAAGGAGCTAACTAATTTAGAGCTTAATATACCTATACTAAAGAAGCCTAGGTAGCCTAGGTATCCTAGGCCTCTTACCTAAAGGGTAAAGATAAAGCTAGAACCCTAGATTAAAGAGGAGTAAGGGAGTCTAATAAAGGTTAAGAGTAAAGGTAAGGTAATAGTAGTAGTATATATACCTAGTATATCTAATAATAATATTAATAGGGTTAATACTATTAATCTTATAGAGGAGACTATTATATAGACTAATATATAGAAGTGTAGGATCTCTTAAGTAGAGTAGCTATAGTCTAGTTAGACTATACTAACCTAGGCTCTAGTAGTACTAGTTATACTAGTACCTCTCTATATTAAAGATACTAATATAAGCTCTATAAACTCTATATTTATAGACTTATTACTAATAAAGAAAATACTACTAAAGGCTCCTTAATACTAAACTTAAACTAACCTAAGAGCTAAGAAAATATTTAGTAATTTCCTAAATATATCTAAATAGGTTTAAATTTTAGTATACTTAGTATAAATTTTAATATAATTTTCTATAAATATACTTAATATCTTCTATTTATACTCGTACCTTTAACTCTAGCTTAAAATTATTAAGCTACTTACGCGTTAGGCCTTCGTACGCGAGAATTTAGTTAATTAATAGCTATTATTTAGTAGGATTAATTTCATTTACCTTCTAAACCTAATAAATCCTAGCGTAAATCCTATTATAATTAATAACTATTATATAACTATTATATTATATACTTATATTAAGAGTATTAAGTACTTATATTAAGAGTATTAAGTACTACTAATAATACTTCTCTAGCTCTATATATATAAGGCCCTATATATCTTTAGATATAAACGATAGTCTAGCTTCCTCTAGTTAAAAGAAGGCTAACTTTACCTTACTAATATATATACTATTTATAGACTACGCCTATATAATAAGTAGCTTTACAGCCTCTATTTTACGTAATTAGTTACGATACCTATTATTCTTCTACGTATATTTATTAATAGATTTATAAGACTATAAGTTTAATATAGGAGGTATAGTATATTATAAATAATTAATATAATAGTATATAATAGGTATCTAGTAGGTAGCTAGATATATAATATATATATATATAAGAAAATAGGATTACTAAGTTAAGATTTTATTCTATCTATATATATAATTATCTTATTATATAAGTATTAGTATATAAACTATATACTAATTCTAAATATTATTAAATACTAAAATTTATATATATATATTTAGTAATATTAGTTATATATTTAGTTAGAATAGTAGTTTAGTCTAGTAAATGAATTTTATTTCCTTATAGTCCTTAGGTATATATAAAAACCCTTCTCTATAGGCCTAAGTAATATACTAACTATCTAAAAGAAGCCTAGAGTATATAGACTATTACTATAACTATTACTAATACTACTATTATAGTAGAAATCCTATTAGCCTATACTATAGGATTAAGGAATATATTAAACTTATTAGGAGTAGGTAACTTAGAAGAAGTTATATCTATAACTATCTCGAGAAAGTAGGCTACTATCTTTCTATTAAACTTACTTAGAGGAATATTCTTAATAAGGTTAATTATAGTTAGTAATAGTTATATAATATATTAGGAGTCGAACTAACGCACGATTGGTTTACTAAAGGTATAACTAGGCCTAATACCTAATTAGGCCTAGCTATAGCCTTAGTAGCTCCTACGCGCGCGTATATAGGATAAATATTATACGCGTATAACCTAGCTAGAATTAATTATAATTACCTATATACTAAAACTATAGTTTTCTAATTTAACTATACCTTTACTATATTAATACTAATTAGTAGTTAAAAAACTATAGATTAGTAAGATATATCCTATAGGAGGAATTTCCCTAGCTTACTAGGACTTAGTTCTAGTAAAAGAAGTAGCTAGCTAATAGTAACCTTCCCTATCTTAATAGGCTTAGGAAACTAATATTAGTATAAAGTATAGAGATACCTATTAGGACTACCCTATCTAATAGGAGTAGCGCCTTTCTAATAGATCTAAAGGAAATCCTATACTAGACTTACCTACTAAGGTCTAGTTCTAGAAATAGATTTACATTAACTATATACTACCTATAGGGAGTAACCTACCTATAACTAAGCTAATTAACGCGCGACCTAATTATATATTATACTATAAAGAATTAAGAGACTATATATAGTTTTATAACCTATATAATAATAAATACGCTAATTAACCCTATAATCTTATAAATATACTTATTAATAGTAGATATATTAATATAGTAGTTCTTAACTAGTTTATATTAATTAAGGATAGAGGGTAAATTAACTACTTCCTCCTTATAGAGTTCTAAGATAAGTTTAAAGACTAGAATAAAGACCTTATTAGCGCGATTAACCTATAGATTCGTAAGATAATAAAGGAACTCTTCTATAAGTATAGGGTATATATACCTCTTAACGCTTATAAAACTATTATAGAATAGTTTACTAAACTCCTTATAATAGAGAATTACCTAGTATAGCCTAAGAAAGAACTTAGTATTATAATACTTAATCTAAACTTTAAATATTAATAGGTAGTATAGTAATAAGGTAACTTAATAAACTAATCTAGTAGCTATAAGGGAATACTACTCCTACCTTAACTAGCTCCTTAACTACCTAGTATACGCGCGCTTACTAACCTTATTAAGCTCTATACTAATAATATAAAGTTTACTAGCGACCTATATAATATACTTAATATTAAGCTAAATATCTTCTATAATCTCTACGCTAAAGCTAGTATTATCCTAGAATAATATAATATAGCGTTTAGTACTATTCTTAAGGAAAAGTATAGTTATTCTATTACTAGTACCTTGCGTAGAAAGGAGTAACCTTTATAGAGATAATTACTAAGATCTAAGGATACTTCTATATACTAGAGAATTATTAACTCTTCTTAAATAAGTAGTATATAACTATACTTAAGGATATTATCGCGATAAACTCTAATAAAGATATCGCGTAATATCTTAAATTATTATTAAATAACTATAACGCACCTATTAAGAACTTATCTAGAACTTTAGTAGTAGTAAGAGTAGCCTTACTAGCTAACTAGTATCTATATACTAAGGAGTCCTAGCGTATAGTAGCGTCTTAATCTAACTATCTATAACCTTTAAGAGAGTAGCTATAAACCTTAGAAGTACTATAGGTATATAAACGCGTTATAATAATAGTACTTAGTTTAACGTCTATAGATTATGACGCCTTAATAATAATAATATATACTATACTAACTAATAGTATAACAATAATAATAACTATAGTAATAACTAATATAACTATAGTCCTCCCTTAACTATTTCTCTAATTATTATAATAACTAAGGTAAAGGATACTACCCCTAGAACTATAAGAAGTACTTTATCTATAGTAAGTAGGGCTACTAGTTAACGTAATACTTAAAAGTAAGCGTATACGCTTATAATAGTAATTCTATATATATCGTAGGACTATAATATTAACCTAGACTATAGTATCTTTCTTATATAGTTTAAAGGCCTTAATATTAATAAGGATAGTAAGGATAGTAATAAGGATAATAATAATATTAATATATTCTACTTAGGATATAACGAATAGTTTCTTACTATAATCTATAGGATAGTAGATAGATAGAACGTTACTAATAAGCTTAATAATATCGCAACCTTATACCAATTACTAGTATTAACCTATACTAGCTAGAGTCTCCTAAGGAGGAGACCTATCTATTTATATTTAACGTCTACTATAGGAGTAGTAATTTAAAGGTATTATACCTAATACTAGTACTACTAGCGTATTAATAGTAGGTAAAACCTAGGTCTAAGTATTATAGAAGCTATAACTATTTATAACTATTAATTAGTCTACTACTAGATAATATTATATTAGATTTAGAGATAATCTAGAGTATATCTTAATTAGAGATATTAGAGTAGATATACCCTTTAGTATAATTAGCTTTATAGTTATACTAATAAATACCCCTTCCTACTCTACCTAGTAGATATAGATAGATATAGTATCTATCTAAATAATATTAATAACGTCCTAGTATATAAAGATAAGAAGTACCTATTATTATAAATAGGGATATCTATAGCTACTCTATAATACTACTAAAATAGCTATCTACTACTTAATAGAGATAGAACTAAGATAGCTTTATTAATATTTTAGCTACCTAGCTACTAAGTAATTCTATAAGGTATTATCTCGAGTAGGATATAATAATATAAGCTAGGAAGTAATTAAGAGTATTACTAAAGTATACTACTAATACTAGCTCTATAGTAAGGTACCTAGAAATTTAAGTTTACGATCTATAATAATATTAACTTTAACTTTTAAGTAATTATTAATATAATATATATTAATTAGAAACCCGTTCTCTACACTATTAATAAAGTAACCCCTTCTAAGCTATATAATTTCTCTAGGATATATAAGCGAGTACTACCTAGAATACGCTACGCTATATAGATCGATATATATATTAGCCTACCTAATATTATCTTAATAAACGCTAGTAAGAATTTATTAGTAAGGAGTTTATTAATAATACTAACTTAATAGTAATTAAGGTAAATAAGGTATAGTTAAAGCCTATAACTCTATTAGGAAAGTTAAACTATTATATAATAGTCTAATATAGTATAACGTTATCTACGTAGATATTAGCTATACTACTACGCTAGAGTATCTTATAGATAGCTATAAAAGCTATTAACGATACTATAGGACCTAATAGACTCGTCTAATACTTCTTATCTTTAGTATATACCTATAAATATTAAAGCTCTCTCTACCCTCTCTATTAGTTATAACCTAAGTAAACGCGATTAAGAAAGTAATAGTAGAGACTATAAGATTAAGGTAGCGCGCTAGATTAATACGTACTTACTACTTAATAGCCTAAAATTAGTAAGAACTCTAGTTACCTCTTTAAAGTAATATTAAGGTTTAGCGTAAAAATAAAGGATAGACTAGCCTATATATACTACTTACTCTTAATAATAAATAGACTACTACTATTATAGACGTTAATAGTAGATAGATAATATTCTAGATAACTATTATCACCTATATTATTAAGATAACTCTATATTTATTAACCCTAAGAACTTAGATAAGGATAATAGAGATAAAGGAGTAGATATTAACAATAACGATATACCTAGAACGAACCTAAGTAAACTTACTACTACTATAGCCCCTAAGGGTCTAAGAATAAACTAAAGATATAATAGATAATCTTATTAATAAGATCTATCTCGCAACGCGAATAAGATAATTATACCCTTATATAGAAATTACGAGCTAATAGAAAGATTATAACCCTAGGTATACCCTTTAAGCTATCTATAAAAACTAAGATTAACGCGTTAATTACGCGTAGAGTCTTTTATTTAAGTAATATAACCCTACTAAATATAGTAGAATCTATATATTTAAGTCAAATTATTAATAAGGTAAAGGGTAAAATAGCTAATTAGCCCTATAAGAAGTTAACTAGTTATCTAAGATATATAGATAATAGTAAGAAGCTTATACTAATATAAAGCCTAACTATCTAATAAGTAAGCTAACGTTATTATTACTTTATACTATCTATAATCTATAATAGGATAATCCTATAGCTCTAAGATATTACCTAGGTATATACGTAGTTAGCGATTAGTTATAGGTATAATTATTACTAACCTCCTATATAACTTAAGGAGAATATCTATATAGTACTATTATAGTTATTATTAAACCCTTATATAGTATTATAGAGGTAGAGTATATTAGTAGTCTACTTACTTTAAATACTATATAGAGAAGCTCTAAATAGAGACCTCTATATAATCTATACCTACTTATCTCTAAGCCTACTATAGTAGGATTTAGTATTATAGGTATATAGACTAATAATACTTTAGTCTCTCTAACTAATAGTTTATAGATAGAGAGACCTAAGAGCTCTACTTTAGCGCTAAGGAGAAGTAAGTACTTAATAGTATAGAGCTAATAGCCTTTAACGGCTATATTATTACTCTATAATAGTGAAATAGTACTCTAGTAGAAACGCTAAGGCGATAAGTTAGAGCTTATATATAATTAAAAGTCGTATATCTAGTAGTAAGTATATAGCGCGTATATTATAATAATCTATTAACTAGAGGTAAGCTTTAACTTAGCTACTACTACTTAGGTAACTAACCCCTCTAAAGAAGAAATATCTAGATTAAATAAGTGAATTAAATAGTAGAAGGATAACGTTAATTATAGCCTTAACTACGTACAACTTAATATAAATAGCCTTAAGCTCTTTACGTTTATTAATACCTCCTTTACTAATAATAAGGATATAAGCTTATAGATAGGATATATAATTATTCTAGGAAATAAGATTATAATAAACAACGCTAATATATTTAAAATCTATAGTAATATTATCTACTAGTTATTAGTTAAGTGTAAACGCGTTACCTAAAGTATATTAGTATCTAAGATCTATATAATAGCTTATAGTATTGATATCGCTATCGCTATTAGTAGTACTATTAATATAATTATAACTCGACTTAATTATCTAAAAATCCCTATCGTTGTATATACTAACTTACTATTATTATACAAGTACCTAGTAAAGCTTAGTATAACTAAGGAGAAATAACTAATAATCGATATTATAGCCCTCTATTAAGTATACGAGCGAGGAGACCTTATAGATATCTAATAGATTAATAGGCGCAATAACCTAGTAGACTTAATAATAAAGTCTAGCTCTAATACTATAATAGAGACTATTATTAATAGTAATAAGCTCGAGCTCTATGTATAAGGATAGGTTAACCGCAATAAGAACCTTACTACTACGAGTATAACTAACTATAATAACGAGATCGTACCTAATAATAATATAGAGGTATAGGAATAAGTAATATAAGGGAGATAGATAGATACGGCGCTAGCCTAAATAGGAAACTAAGTATAAAATAGGTTTTACTTTTATTATTATAATTAACTATTTATGACTTATACGATAGTTACCCTACTAATAAAGAAAAGATAGTTAGTATTAGAAGCTAAACTAAAATATAATTGGTTTACTAAAGATATAACTAGGCCTAATACCTAATTAGGCCTAGCTATAGCCTTAGTAGCTCCTATACACGCGTATATAGGATAAATATCGTATATATACAACCTAGCTAGAATTAATTATAATTATATATATACTAAAACTATAGTTTTCTAATTCAACTATACCTTTACTATATTAATAAATTCTATTTACTATCTAGTACTAGCCTTAGTATAGACTATATAGATATTTACCTAAGGAAGAAAACCTAACTAAAGGAAAACCTATTATATACCTTATATACTAACGCCTACCCTTTTATTCCCTTATAGTATATAGGTATAGTAGTAGTATTAGCTATTCTATTTAACTGCCTATTCTATCGCGCTTACTCCTATCTAGAGGAAATTAAGAAGGTATAGAAAGTAGAAGGAAGAGGACTTTATACTATCTACCCTTTCTATATAGATAGTCTATCTACTAGTTAGTATACTTCTATATCTTTATTTTCTAGTTCTCTTACTACTAAGAACTAGTATAGTATACCCTATTAGATAAACTATTTTACTATTATTCTTACTTATTTTAGGTTACCTAGTACTATCTATAGCCTTTTACTTTATAGGTAGGGTAGTAGTATTCTATAGTTATATAGCTAGTAGTAGAAGATTATATATTTTACTATTTATTTATACTATTTGTATAGATAGTCTCTTTTAATACCTATTACGCGTCTTTTAGTAAGCTACTTATTAAGTCCTAGTACTTCTATTTATAGTAGGAAGAGGGCTATTACTTATACTTTTATTAAGCTATTATATAGCTTATATAGTAATTTCTCCTATATTTTATTCTATATTATCTCTCCTCTATTTTATTTTAGTCTTTTCTATTATTTAGACTATTCTAGATTAAGCTATATTTTCTCTTTTTATTTTCTCTCTATTAGGTAAGTTATTCTATAGTTCTAAATCTATTCTTTTAGTTTATCTAGTTTACTCTTTACTTTCTATCTTATAGTCTCTACTTAAGTTAGTAGTCTATATATACTTTAGTTACGTTTTACTATTAAGTCCTATATAGTCTAATTTATTTTTATTATAGCTTAGTTAGCTTATAGTCCTTCTATACAAGTAGTATACTAAATTACTTATTCTTTAATATAGATATCTAGTAGTAGTATTTCTACTTTATATTCTATAGCCCCTTATATTATACCCTTATACGCTCCTATTATCCTCTATAGGTATTTCTTTTATACTCTAATAAGTAGTTTTATATTACTTTTCGCTATTAGCTTTCTATTAGGTTATAGGGTCTATACCTAAGCGCTATATATTATAACTAGTCGCGCTACTATAGTATAGAGGAGTTATAATCGTTGTATTAATAGCCTCTATATAGATGCGGTAATATATAATAGGGCGTTATAGAGGTTCTCTCCTTATTTAGCTAATATCTTTATCTATTCTTTCTATTATAGTTTTAGGTCTACCTATATACCTAGGATCCTAATTAATTTCTAGTATACCTCTACTTCCTCACTATTAATACGTACTATACTCGCTAGGTCCTTTATATATCTCCTCTTTTTAGTAAAGTATATTAGTTAGTATTTATCTAGTACGAATTTAGCTCTATATCTCTTTACCTATACTATATATTTATTATATACTACTATTAATCTCCTATAGTTATTAGCTATAGATTTACCCTATATAACTAGTATTATATTATCTATAAAGCTAAATCCAATTATATTACTATCTAGTTACTAGAATTCTTTAAAGAGCTCTACGATAAAGAATAGGAATAGTATTAGTAATAGTAGTAACTCTTATAGGATACTAGCGTTTACCTAGAGCTTCGCGTTTATATACCTAGTAAAGGTTATTTTTATAGTTTATTTACTTAGGAAGTTCTAGATAAACTATATTATCTATTTTAGTATCCTCTTCTTCTATAGGACGTATAGAAGGCGTTTATATACTATATTATTAAAAGCTCCTACTAGGTCTAGGCTAAGTATAGTTACTACGTAGTACTTCTTAGCTCTCTATACTATCTAGATAATATTAGTAAGTAGGTAAACTATAGTAATTATAGATCTATTTCTCCTTCTACCTATTTAGCTCTATAGTAGTAAGTTATATTTTTCCGCTATATCTATAAGGTATCTTACTATAATTATTTCTACTAGTTTAGCTAGTATATTTTCTAGAGTAATAGGTCTATAGGTACCTACTAGTAAGTAGTCTTCTTTCCCTAGTTTATATAGGGCTATTATAGTAGTTTCTTTTAGTATATCTAGTATTAGTTATCTATTAAAGTATAGGCTAATTACTATAGCTAGTCTACTACTTATTATATTTATTAGAGTCTTAAGAATCTTATTTAGTATTTTATTAGGTCCTAGGGCCTTCCTCTTAGATAGTTTCTTTATTACTTCTTTAATATCCTATAGGTATACTTTATATAGGATATTAATTATATTAGGTCTATCTTTACTCTATTAGTCCGCTTACGTATCGCTATTAGTACGCTATAGTTCTCCCTATATATTACTAAGGTCTATATTACCTTATAGTAGGAAGAACTTAGTAGCTAGTAGTATAGCTTTCTCTTTATTATCTTTAGTAGTATCTTATTATAGTATAGCTCGTAGAGTAGGTATATATAGTAGTAGCTTTAGTCTACTATTATAGTCCCTACTCTATTATATTATTTCCTATATTAATTTATTTAGTTTCTTTACTACTTCTTTAAGGTTATTTATAAATATTCTCTATATTACTTAGTCTACCTATTATATCTCCTTCCTTAGGGCCTTATTTAAGTTATTTAGTTAATCTTCTATAACTATTATATAGTTTCTAGTAAAGTTATAGTAAGCTCGCCTAGTATTTACTAGTAGGATACTAGTAGTAGGTAACTATTTCCTTCTAGTATATTTACTTAGTTATACTCTTAGGTAGTATACTTTAAGTTTATCTTAGATAGTTATTTAGAGGGCTTATAAGGGCTAGGTATTCTCTACTTATTAATCCTATTCTATATTCTTTATAAATTCGCTTATATAGAGCTAGTCTATAGTATATCGTATATATTATACTATTATATTAATATTAATAGAGATTATAATCTAGATTAGTATATAGTATTTTATAGGGGCCTATTCTAGGACTAGTTAGTAGTACTCTAGTCTTTATTCTAGGCCTTCTAATAAGTACGTAAGGTTAATTACTATCTATCTATTACCTCTTTTCTAAGTTAGGATACCTCTTTAGGTATATAGTTATAGTCCTTATATTATTATATTAGCTTATAGTTAGTTTACTACTAGATTAGTTCTCGCCTCTATACCTCTCTATACTAGGTAGTATAGGTTAAAGTCTTCTATTACAATTATTTCCTATCCTTAGAGTTCTTTATCTAGCTCTATAAGGAGCTTACTAATAGTATTATAGTTTATTAGTTTATTTACTAGGTTGTATATATTATAGACTACTATATTTCCTTCTTTAGTAGAGATTAATATTATATAAATCTTTAGCGTACTAGTTATTAGTTTCTATATATTAAGGTTAAGTACTTTACTTATTATAAAGTAGACTTTTATATATTCTTTACCCCTATATACTAAAGTATATCCTAGTAGGTAGTAGGTAGTTTTAGTATATTAGTTCTACGCTAGCTCCTATATTATAAGTATATAGTATTTCGCTAGCTCTATAGTATCGAAGAAAGGTCTCGCTTTCCCTTTATTTACGTTACTATAGTTATATTATAGTATTATAATTATTTTTATTAGAGATCTATAGGTACGTCTTCTATTTAGTCTAGGTTTTCTATTATTTATTATTATAATACTATATTTATTTAGATTATTATTTATATAGGGTCTACCTATACTACGCGCGCTATACATTCTATCTCTCTAGGTCTACCTACGCGCTATTAAGGCTCTAGCGTTTTAGTAGGGTATTAGGTACGTTTACCTAGTATACTATTTATTAGGGTTTAGAAGTAGAATTACTATTAGGGTTATTTATTATATCTTATATATATAGACTATCTAGTAAGTTCTATGCGTAGGGTTTAAAGATTAGTTTTATATTTTATATACGCTAGGTAGTCCTTTTTCTACTATACTCTATAGTTCTATTAAAAGTCTACTAAGATACTAGAGGTATATTAATAGAGTAAGGTTAAGAGGGATAGGTCTTACTTAGTATAATATAGCGTAGAAGTAGTAACTTAAATAGCTATACTATTTATTAAGTTGAATATAATAAGCTATAAGAGTTTATTACCTATAATTATATATATCTCTTAGATAGTTCTACTTAGTATACTTAGTACTTAGTATTAACTAAGTACTACTAATTACTAATTACTAAGTATATTATATAACTAATATTATACTTAGTACCTATTATATAGAGGCTAATATATTTAGTAGAGTAGGATTATAATACTATCCCCCTTCTATCTTAGTCTTATTCTAAGGCTACTTATATATAATATAAGGCCTATCTAATCTCTAGTAGTAGGCTTACTATAATACCTAAACCTTCTACTTTATCTAGTACTATTTATTATTATCGCCTATACGAATTTATTAATTCTTTTAGTAAGGTTATAGTCTAAAAGTATACTACCTATATATAATACTAGTAGGTATATAAGGTTTACGTTTAGTTAGGAAAGTATAGTAAGTATTTAAAATAGGAATAATATTATAATATCTATATAATAGAATTAGAGTTCTATTAGTTAGTAAGAGAGAAAGATAAATTATAAAAATTAATAAAAGAAAGTTATAAGGTATAGTATAAAGTAATACGTCTTTAAGAGAAAGCTATAGAGGACCTTTATATTACCTAGGTATATAAAGAGTATCTATAATAGTAAATAGATCTATTAGATTATTATATAGAGGAAGCGATATTAGTAGAAGAATAGAGTATTAAGGACTAGGAGGAGGTAGATATAGAAAATCCTCTTATCCTATTTAAGAGTCCTTTAGAGGGTTTAGTATTAAACTTATTACTACGTACTTAGAGTACTTTTAAGGGTTTACCTTTTAATTTTTAGGAAACTCTAATACTAGTTCCTAAAAGTTCTTCTTCTTAACTTTATAGTATATATTCTTATTTCTTCTATATTATTTCGTAGACGTCGCCTCTATATAGTTATCGTTATTCTTTCGCTCCTATATAGAAGTAAATATAGTATCTTTTTCTTATTTTCCTAAGTAATTCTTTATAGTTCTAGAGGTTAGCTTCTAGTTCCTATATATTTTCTAATTCTAGGTAGCCTTTCTATTTAACTAACTATTCTTAGTAAAAGTTATTATCTTAGAATTCTTCTCGTCCTATCTCTTAGTATCTATAGAGATCTTTAACTTTAAATTTATTTTCTTCTTCTATTTTATAGTAGAAGTTATACTATAGTAGCGTATTTTAGTTAGTAGGTTCTAATTTACTTATATAGAACTTAGGGTAGATCTTTACTTCTTTTAGGAGTTCTAAGGTATAGTTAACTAGTCTATTTTATTCCTTAATTAAAAATAGTCTAACCTTAATATTATTAAGTCTCTTACTTAGTTATTTTATACGTAGATTCTTTATATATAAATATACTTTATCCCTCTCTTTTAGCTAAGGTACTGTTTTTCATTTTTTATTAGCGTATCTAATACTACTTTCTTATACTTTAAGTATCTTATCTTATATTTCTTCGTATACTTTTTTAAGTTTATCTATAGTTACTATTACTATTTATATCTTTAGTCCTAGTAATATTCTTTTAAATAGGTTTAGATATCTTCTATAATTTATAAAGAATAGTATTCTTCCTATTAATTCTAAGAACTTATTATTATGCGCAAGTTATACTATAGGTAGTAATAATACCTAATTATTTTATTAAGTATTAACGTAAATTCGTAGATATACTTTTATTATATAATTTATTCTTTCTATTTATCTATCTATCTATAGATAATAAGCTATAGATAGCTTTCTTTTCGTTCCTATTAATACTAATAGCGTTACCTAAAGGTTTAATATAAAGAGCTTATCTCTATTACTAATAATTAACTTTAGTATTCTATAGTATCTAATTAATCGATCTAGGAATATAAATACTAACTACTATATAGTGTAGTTATTCCTAAATAGTATTATCTCTACGTATTTAATAAATCTATATATAATAACTATTATTACGTTATAAATAATTCCTATAGCTAGGTCTCTTAATAGTAGTAGTCCTATTATAAAGTCTATTAAGATATCTTCCTAGGGAAATTCTAGTAGTTCTATTACTTGCATCTTACTATATAGTACGTAAGTACTATATTTATTTTTCTAATAGTCTATATATTTTCTAATAAAGGTTATTACCTTATCCTTTATATTCTTGAACTTATATTTCACTTAATAAGTTCTATAGTTCTTATAATTCTAAGGTATCTATATACTAGATTATTATAGTATTATCTTATAATTACTTCTTATAATCTTCTAGTATATTATTTATAATTATTATAAGATTATTAATTTCTTAATTTATATTAATCTTATTTACTAGTCCTAAGGATCTATCCTATTAAACTTTAGTATAGTTCCTTAATAGTTTCTTTTATTCCTATAATATTATATCTTTAGCTTAAGTATCTACTCTACTATTATCTTTCCTAGTATATATATAATTTAGAATTTATATTATCCTAAGAGTTCTAACTATCTAGTTTATTATTAATTTAAGCTTTAGTTATTATAAATATAACTAAGTTCTTATAATTAGTAAATATTATAAGTTCTAAGTAACTTTCTATATAAATTCTCTAATATTTTAGTATATTTACTATTATAAGTAATTCTTTATTATATATATTATATTATTCTTCTAGTCCTAAGAACATTCTAGAGTAGTAGGCTATTAGGTACTATTTCCTTCGCGTTCTTATAGTACTACTATACTCTATATAAGGTCTAATATATTAGTCTTAAATCTTAATACTTCTCCTCTATAGAATAGTACTAATATAGGTAGTATTATTTAAACTATCTTAAGTTTATTAAATACTTCTTAGTATTCTTTTATCTATAACTAAGGTATATCTTTCCTTATTAGGTTTATAAGTAGTAAGGCTTTTCCTAAAAAGTTCCTTATAAAGTATCTTTTAAAGTTAATAAATCCTAAGAATAACTATATTTCTTTAATATTCCTTAGTTCTTTCTATACTTTAACTACTTTAATCTTTTCTTTACTTATCTTTACTCTATTAATACTAATTATATATCTAAGGAAATTAACTTCTATCTTATACTATTTATATTTCTCTAGTTTTAACTTTAGGTTATACTAGTCTAAGCTTCTTAATACTATTTTAATATATTATTTATATTCTTTATAAACTATAAGTAAATTAATATATTATCTAAATATACTATAATATATTTATCTAGGTATTCCCTAAGTATATTATCAATTAATACTTAGAATATAGCTAGTATATTAGTTAGCCTAAATAGTATTACTATATACTTATAATAGCTATAGTATATCCTAAACGCTATCTTCTATTCTTTACTTTCTTTTATTCTAATAAGGTAGTAACTATCCTATAGATCTAGCTTTATAAATATCTTTACGTATACTAATCTATCTTATAATTCTATAATATTTAGTAGTAGGTAGTAGTTCTTTATTATAATATCGTTAAGCTTCCTAAAGTTAATATATACTTAAGATAGCCTTTATTTCTTTAGTATAAATAATATTAGGTAGCCTACTAGTAATATTAATTCCTATATATAATCTCTTATATAATTCTTCTTAATATAGTCTCTAAGTATTTCTAACTCTTATTCTAATAGTCTATATATAGGTCTAGAAGTTAGTTTCTTTCCTTTATATAGTATAATTATATAATCCTAGGGTTAATACTTTAGTAGAGAGTTTCCTTCTATCCCTTCTATAAAGAGGTAACTAAATTCCTTATACTATTATAGGATATTAGGAGTTACGCGTTTCTCTAATACTCTTACTTTATAACCTAATACCTAGTTAGTATCTATAGAGGTAACTATACTTTTATTATATATTAGTTATAAAGTAGTTAATTTATAAATTATCTTCTTATCTACTATCTTATTCTATTAATACGTAGGTTTAGATCTATATATATCTTTATAGTCTATCTATAAGAGGTTCTAGTATTTCTAATCTATTCTAGAATTAAACTCTTATAACTATAGTAGTCCTAAAATAATATCTTTACTAGCTAAGGCTAGGATATCTAGGTATACTTCTATAGTTCTTCCTTAGATAGTAAGTATTATAGTTATCTTATATATTACTACTAGTTCTCCTAGTATAGCTTCTCTATTCGCGATATAGACTAGATAGGAATACTTCTTCTTAATAGGCTTAAGTCTAGCTTATTATACTACGTCTAGTAATATAAAGTTTATAAATAATCCTAAATCTAATAATACCTTTATCTATTATACTCCTACTATAACTAGGAGTTTAATAAGTTTTTCTATATTAATAGTATTATATTCTCGCTTATTAAGTATAGTTCTAAAAAAGACTTATCTTATTTATACTCTCTTTTTATAAATCTATATAGGATCTTAGCTTCTTAGTATCTTTTATACTTATCCTATAGATAGTATTACTAAATTAAATATATATACCTTCTATTAATTAGTATATTATTTATAGTTTTATCTATAGTTAATACTCTAGGGAAATATCCTACTTATTATTTATCCTATAAATATTATTTATAAGTTACTTTTTTATATTTATTCTAAAACTATTTATACTTAGATTTCCTTATTAGGAAATATTCTAAGTTTATCTTATTAGAGTAGTATATAAGATATTTGTTATAACAGTACTATATCTATAATAATAGTAGGTAGTTAAGGTTTTTATAATATAACTAGTATTATAGGATCCTACTAATTAGTATATTAGATATATTAAGTAGTTTATAAGCTTCTTATATAAATAAATTAGGTTATAATCTATAATAGATACCTTATTCTATTTATCCTTTATCTTACTAATCTTTAATTAAGTAGTAGCTATCTACTAGGTTCTAGATTTCTCCTATAAATCTATTTTATACTATTATATCTTTATATTATAGTATTAGGGTTTCTAGTAGTATATAATATCCTAAGAACTCTAGCTTAGTATTTTCTATATAGTTATTACTTTTCTTACCTTCTAGCTCCTAATTATCTTAGTTAGAGTCTAGGTAATCCTAAACTATTAGTAGCTTTATTCCTAGGTAAGAGTGTATAGTAGTATTATAGTAATATCCTCCCCTACTATTTCTATAGAATCTTTCTTTTCTAGTAAATTTAAGGAATTAGATATTCTATTTCCTTATATTCCTTCTTTTAAGGTAGTTATACTTATACTTATTATCTATAAGTTCCCTTTTAAGACGTTAGTATATATTCTCTACGCGTAGCTTATCTTCTACGCGTTATTTATCTAGAGTTAGATATCCTAGGTCTTTAAGTTCTTAGTCTTATAGTTAAATAGCTTTCCCTTTATTTAGTATCTTATATACTACTTCCTATTCTTCCTTAGTATTATTACCTTACCCTTTAATTATATTAAGAGATTAGTCCCTAACCTAGTATCTCTTACCTATTTATCTTTTAGCTTTATTCTTTAATTAGTAGTCCTTTAATAGGTAGCCTAGTTTACTATAGTTATAGTAGGTTCTTATTTCCTTACTATTATCTAGCTTTTTAGGATAATAATCTTATATTTATCCTCCTTAGGTTATATTATTAATATATATATTATCGAGACTAAAATACCTATAATTACTACTAACCCTAGGTATCTTTACAACCCTCTAGTATCTATAGTTTAGCTAGTATTTCTTTTTCTTATATATACGGGTTAGTATAGTATATTTATCTTTTACTTTAAGGCGAAATTCGTATAAGTAGTTATTAACTCTAATTAACTCTTTAACTAATTCGTTAAGGTTATTAATTATAGCTCTACTTCTTATAAGTTCTACCTATACGCCTACTTTTAATCCCTATCTAAATTTCCTTATAAGAGCCTAATTATTCTATTTAGTCTAGATTAAATAGTTTCTAAATTTATTAGTATAACTAGAAGCTAAATAATTCTATTATAAGCCCTAGATAGCTTATTCTATAATAGCTAGTTTATTAGTAAGTTAGAATACTTATCTAATTTTATCCTTAAACTTAATCTATTATTTAAATATATTATTATAATTATTATTATTATTATCTCTAAATTTCTTAAGGTATAGTATAACCTATTTCTTAGCTTTTCCTCTTAGGTATATTACTATAAGTATTAGTTAATTATTATTAGGTACTTTATCTATTTTAAAGTAGACGTTAACTTAAAGTAGCTATAATTCGAGCTTAGTTTAGTCTCTATAATAGAGGTCTAGCTTTACGACCTTAGAGGTTATAGTATAGGTTTATCCTACCTACTAGTTATTTAAATCTATTAACGCGTTACTTATTATAGAGGTATTTAAAGTATTAAGAGTCTACTAAGATACTATAGTATTTTAATAGAGTAAGGTTAGTTCTTAAAGATAAAGTAAGGTAAGAGGGATTTAGTCTTACTTAGTTATAATAGAGCGTAGAAGTAATAACTTAAATTACTATATAATTATTAAGTTGAATATAATAAGCCCTAGAGGTTTATTATCTATAGCTATATATATAGCTATTCTATACTATCCTATATTATCCTATACTATCCTATTCGTAGTACCCTATAGTATATTATAGGATATATATAACTTATCCTATATTAGCTTTCTACTAAGCGCGTAGGATTATATATATCTATAAGGTAGTATTATCTATTAGTCTACCTTTATTAACCCTTTAGCTAACCTATCTCTACTATCTTCCTATTATTATCTTCCTATATAATCGTTGTACTTCCCTTTTAAGATTTATAATACCTAGATAAGGTTACTATTAAAGGTCTTATTTCTAACTTTCTCTAAGCTAGCTTCTTATACCTAGAGCCTACTAGAGTTAATAACTTAGCTTTTATAACTACTCTAAATAGAGATTAGTCTCTATACAACTTAAATAATTTAAATAACTTAAATACTCTATTAAACTCGCGTAAAATATCTTTTTTAAAGATATAGAGGACTCTTTACCCTTATAAGGATAGAGAGTCGTACAAGTTCTAGGGATTATACCTATATATCTATACCTTTCTCTAAGATAAGAACTTTAAACTAGATAAGAAGAAAGTAAAGAAAGTTATAGAGTAGGAAAACTTAGCTTAATATATATAAATCTTAACCTATATTTAAATATAAATAAAGGATTAATTAAACTAGTTAAATAATATAGAAATAGACCTAGGGGATTAGATATTAGATAATAATTAACCTTACTAATTATATATAAGCGAACTAGTAAACCGCGTAGTACGCGTATAACTAAAAATAGGTAACTACTCTCTTATAAATACTTATAACTTCCTAATACACCTCTCTTAAAGTAGTAGTATAACTTAAAAAGTCTAATATACTTAGTAGTAGTATAACTCTTAAAAAGTCTAGTCCCTAGTACCTTTAAAAGTCTACTACATAGTAATTATAAAGTCCTTATACCTAAATTATTAGTTCTACTCTAGGAGATATCCTATTAGACTAATAACGCCTTATCCTTATAGACTATTAGTAGTAGTAGCTAGGAGTCCTAGGAGTTACTCCCTAGTATACTATAATCTAGTATTATATATACTAAATTCTAAGCGAAGTCTATTAATAAAAGTCTAGACGCTATTCCTAGTAAGTAAGTCTAGATACTACTCTTCCTAGTATAAATAAGTAAGTCTAGATACTACTCTTTCTAGTATAAATAAGTAAGTCTAGATACTACTCTTTCTAGTATAACTCTTAAGTCTAGATACTACTCTTCCTAGTATAACTACTTAAGTAACGCTAACCTTAGGTAATAAGACTAGATTACTAGTACCTTAATTAACTAGTATATCTCTATATACTAGTATACTTACTAATTAATTATAGACTACTACTTTTCTCCCTTAAACTATTAATACTTGAAAATACTAATTACTAGTAGTACTCTTTTCCTACTAGGTTTTTAATAAGGCTTAATATACTCTAGTTAAAACCTAGTAACTAGCTCTTAATTATATATATGCCTAGGGGTAGTTTAATTATCTCTATACCTTAATTATTAGTTCTTAGCTACCTTTAAACTAAAGGGGGTATATAAACCTAGGTAACCTATAGGAGCCTAGGTATCTCTAGGATCTCGGGATACTCCTCTAGTATATCTCTTACTAAGGGTTATCCCTAATATAGGTACCTCTTTTAGGACCTAGACTTAATTATTATAGTATATCTTATACCTTAGATACCTTATAATATAATATAATTATCTCTTATAATTCTTATATTCCTATAAGCTTATAACTACTTATA
>JAJTIZ010000198.1:0-58604 GCA_021365335.1 Phaeosphaeriaceae sp. PMI808 | reverse complement strand
TATAATACTTTATAATAATAAAGTAGTTAAGTTATAGATAAGCTTACTAGTCTAAGTACTTATCTTACTTTAACTTTATAATTACTTATTAGCTAGGTAAGAAAGGAGAAAAGCCTAACGTACTAATATAACGATCTTAAGACTAACTAGCCTAAGAAGAAGCTTAAAATACTTATCTGAAAATACTATTAAAGCTAAATCTCTTTATTACCTATAGCTTATCTCTAATAGAGATAGATTAACTAATCTAAGAGATTATTAATAATAAATATAATACTAACCTATTTATCTAAGAAGTACTAGGCCTCTTAAGAATAGGTACCTAAAGATTAAAGAAAATTACTATTACTAAGTATAAGGAATAAAATTATCGCCTATATTACTAAGGATACCTTATAATCCCTACCTATAACGAGCTTATTATTAAGCTCTTACGCGCTGTATACAACTCTCCTATAGGAGGCTACCTAGGTTGTAGTAAGACGCTAGAGATCCTCTAAAGAGAGTACTACTAGCTAAATATATTCTAAATAATCTACTATTACGTCGCCTACTATTATACCTACTAAAGATTAAAGGCTCTTGTAAAAAGTACTATAGCCTATTAAAACCTCTACCTATCCCTAAACGCTATTAGTAAGATATATTAGTTAACTTTATCGTCGACCTACCTAAGTTAGAAGGATGTACTAATATTATAGTAGTAGTTAATTACCTATTAAAGTACTAGTACTTAATCCTATACACTAGAATAGAAGCTCCTAACGTAGCTTACTTATTTATCTAATACGTTTAGGTAAACTATAGCCTCTTAAGTATAATTATCTCTAATAGGGGTAGATAGTTTATCTCTACCTTCTAGGACGAGCTCTATAAGTAACTAAATATTAACCTATACTACTTAATAGGCTACTACCTAGAAACTAATAGCTAAATAGAGATTATAAACTCTATAATAGAGTAAGTCTTACGCGTATATACGAATTACTAGTAAAATAATTAGGTTACTTAGTTACCTACTACTTAATTTAAGGTAAATAATACTATCTTAGAGTTAACTAGACTATCCCTAATAATAGCCTATTATAGCTAAAATCTATAAATAGGCTTTAAGCGCCTTTAGCTATAAAAAGGCCCGCTTACTAGGCCTTATAAGCCTCTAATACTAATAAGATAATTAATAAGATATATAATATAACTTAGTTTATCTACGAAGAAATAATATAGGCCTAAGCCCTATAATAAGAATATACTAATAGAAAGTACTTACTAGTACTAGCCTATCGGGTAGGCGATAAGGTCTAGCTTAATACGCGTAATATATAAACGTAATAAGCTTTAAAGAAGCTTAATTAGAAGAACCTTAGCCCTTACTAAGTAGTTAAGGAGGTCTCTTCGTACGCGTACTAACTTGAACTACTAAGCTCTATAAAGATATACCCTATTTTCTATATCTCTCTACTCTATCTAGCTAGAACTAATTATCTACCTAGCTAGTAACCTACCCTACCTACGCTAGTAATAGTAGATAATAAACTTAAATACTTTATTAAGAATATTAAAGGACTCTACTATAATAAGAGAAAGAAATAATATAAATACTACGTAAAATAGATAGGTTATAATAACCTATCCTAGGAGCCTACTATAGAGCTAAGAGATAACGAAGCTATAACTTATTTCTACTAGTAGTACCCTAATAGATTAGAGCTACTAACCTAACCTAAATCGACCTAATATAATATAAAACCAGCGCTAGTAGTAATAATTACTATATAAATAACCCTTATAGGAGCTTAAGAATAAGAGGGGGGTACTATTATAGTAACTACTATAGTTCCTATAATACTAGTACTACCTACCTAAGCTACTAGTTTAGAGAGCCTAAGGAGAGCTTAGAGAGCCTCTAGAGTATAGGTATAATATAGAGGCCTTATACTAAGCGTACGAGCTATACCCCTAATATATATCTTCTAACCTAAACTATTATTTAACTTCCTCTTATTATATAACGTCTTATATTACACCTAAGTACTATACGTAGTATATTAATTAAGCTTCTAAAGTAAGCTCTAATATCCCTACTTATTACCTCTTATAATAGAATAGAAGAAAATTCTCTACTAAAGTATTAACCCTAGGACTATATAATTATATTATAGGAAGGGAAGAAACTAACTTCTAGACCTATCTATAGACTATTAGAATAAGAGTTAGAAATACTTAGAGACTATATTAAGAAGAATCTTATAAGAGGTTATATATAGGAATTAATATTACTAGTAGGCTACCTAATATTATTTATACTAAAGAAATAAGGGCTACTTTAAGTATATATTAACTTTAGGAAGCTTAATAATATTATAATAAAGAACTACTACCTACTACTAAATATTATAGAACTATAAGATAGATTAGTACACGTAAAGATATTTACGAAGCTAGATCTATAGGATAGTTACTACCTAATTAGAATAAAAGAAGGTAAAGAATAGAAGATAGCGTTTAGAACACACTATAGCTATTATAAGTATATAGTAATACTATTTAGGCTAACTAATATACTAGCTATATTCTAAGTATTAATTAATAATATACTTAGAGAATACCTAGATAAATATATTATAGTATATTTAGATAATATATTAATTTACTTATAGTTTATAGAAGAATATAAATAATATATTAAAATAGTATTAAGTAGCTTAGACTAGTATAACCTAAAGCTAAAATTAGAGAAATATAAATAGTATAAGATAGAAGTTAAATTTCTTAGATATATAATTAGTACTAAAGAAGTAAAAATAAGTAAAGAAAAGATTAAAGTAGTTAAAGTATAGAAAGAGCTAAGGAATATTAAAGAAATATAGTTATTCTTAGGATTTATTAACTTTAATAGATACTTTATAAGGAACTTTTTAGGAAAAGCCTTATTACTTATAAACCTAATAAGGAAAGATATACCTTAGTTATAGATAAAAGAATATTAAGAAGTATTTAACGAACTTAAGATAGGTTATATAATACTACCTATATTAGTACTATTCTATAGAGGAGAAGTATTAAGATTTAAGACTAATGTATTAGACCTTATATATAGTATAGTAGTACTATAAGAACGCGAAGGAAATAGTACCTAATAGCCTACTACTCTAGAAAGTTCTTAGGACTAGAAGAATAATATAATATATATAATAAGGAACTACTAGTAATAGTTACTATACTAAAATATTAGAGAATTTATATAGAAAGTTACTTAGAACTTATAATATTTATAATAACTAAAGTATTAAATTAATAATAAACTAGATAGTTAGAACTATTAGGATAATATAAATTCTAAATTATATATATACTAGGAAAAGATAATAGTAGAGTAGACGCCCTTAGCTAAAGATATATTATCGTAGGAATAAAAGAATCTATTAAAGGAACTATACTAAAGTTTAACTAGGATAGATTACTAGGACTAGTAAATAAGATTAATATAAATTAAGAAATTAATAATCTTATAATAATAATAAATAACGTACCTAAAGAATTATAAGAGATAATTATAAGATAATATTATAATAATCTAGTATATAGATACTCTAGAATTACGAGAACTATAGAATTTATTAAACGAAACTACGAGTTTAAGAATATAAAGGATAAAGTAATAACCTTTATTAGGAAATATATAGACTATTAGAAAAATAAATATAGTACTTATGTACTATATAGCGAGATATAAGTAATAGAACTACTAGAATTTCCTTAGTAAGATATCTTAATAGACTTTATAATAGGATTACTACTATTAAAAGACCTAGCTATAGGAATAACTTATAACGCGATAATAGTTATTATATATAGATTTATTAAGTATATAGAGATAATACTATTTAGGAATAACTATACTATATAGTAGTTAGTATTTATATTCCTAGATCGAATAATTAGATATTATAGTATACTAAAGTTAATTATTAGTAATAGAGATAAGCTCTTTATATCCAACTATTAGACTATACTACTAGCCCTAATAGGAACGAAAAGGAAGCTATTAATAGCTTATTATCTATAGATAGATAGATAAATAGAAAGAACGAATTATATAATAAAAGTATATCTATAAATTTACGTTAATACTTAATAAAATAATTAGGTATTATTACTACCTATAGTATAACTTGCGCATAATAATAAGTTCTTAGAATTAATAAGAAGAATACTATTCTTTATAAATTATAGAAGATATCTAAACCTATTTAAAAGAATATTACTAGGACTAAAGGTATAAGTAGTAATAGTAACTATAGATAAACTTAAGAAAGTATATAAAAAATATAAGATAAAATACTTAGAGTATAAGAAAGTAGTATTAAATATACTAATAAGAAACGAAAAATAGTACCTTAGCTAAAAGAGGGGGATAAAGTATATTTATATATAAAGAATCTATATATAAAATAACTAAGTAAGAGACTTAATAATATTAAGGTTAGACTATTTTTAGTTAAGTTATAAGATAGACTAGTTATATATACCTTATAACTCCTAGAAGATATAAAAATCTACCTTAGGTTCTATATTAGTAAACTAGAACCTACTAACCTAGAAACGCTAATATAGAAAACCTTTTACTATAAGACTAAAGAAGAAAATAAGTTTAAAGTAGAATAAGTTATAGGATACTAAACTTAGAATAGAAAAAGAGAATACCTAGTTAAATAGTTAGGATATAATAAAATAGAAATATATAGGAACCTAGAATAAACCTTATAAACTACTACTAGTTACTATAATAGTACTATAAGTATTAGATTCTCTATCTAATATAGGATTTTCCTAGTATTTAAAAGGAAAACCCTTAAACGCGCTCTAAGTACTAGGCGATAAATTAAGTACTAGACTCTTAGAAGGACTCTTAAATAGAAGGAGAGGATTCTTAGAATCTACTCTCTCCTAATCCTTAATACTTTATTCCTCTATAGATATTACCTTCTCTATACGTTAATCTAATAAATCTATTTATTACTAAAGCTACTCTTTACGCGCCTAAGTAATATAAAGGTCCTCTATAGCCTTTTCCTAAAGATATATTACCTCCTACTATACCTTATAACTCTTTTTTATTAATTTTCGTAATTTATCTTTCTCCTTTACTAACTAATAGAACTCTAACTCTATTACGTAGATATTATAATACTATCCCTATTTTAAATACTTACTATACTTTCCTAACTAAATATAAACCTTATATACCCGCTAGTATTATATATAGGTAGTATACTTTTAGACTATAACCTTACTAAAAGAATTAATAAATTTATATAGGCGATAATAATAAATAGTACTAGATAAAGTAGAAGGTTTAGGTATTATAGTAAGCCTACTACTAGAGATTAGATAGGCCTTATATTATATATAAGTAGCCTTAGGATAAGACTAAGATAGAAGGAAGATAGTATTATAATCCTACCCTACTAAACGTATTAACCTCTATATAATAGGTACTAAGTATAATACTAGTTACGTAATATACTTAGTAATTAGTAATTAGTAGTACTTAGTTATACTAAGTATACTAAGTATACTAAGTAGGACTATCTAAGAGATATATATAATTACTAGTAATAAACCCTTAGGGCTTATTATATTCAACTTAATATAGTATAGTAATTTAAGTTATTACTTCTACGCTCTATTATAACTAAGTAAGACTAAATCCCTCTTACCTTACTTTATCTTTAAGAACTAACCTTACTCTATCGATATATAGTTAGTATATTAGTAGACTCTTAATATCTAGATAACGCTTTACTATTAAAGTTAAAAGTATTATCTTATATAAGCCTCTATAGCTAGCGTTAATAAACTTATAGGTATAGTAATAATAATAGATAAAAAAGGTACGCGTAGGATCTTTAAGGAGTATAACGTAGTAGCTATAAAGGTATACCTAACTTTTCCTCCCTTTTAGTATTATTTATAGCTATATATATTTAGCTAAACGCGACTAATTAAGACCTTTATACATATTATTAAAGTATATATTAAAGCTATTACTACTACTAGTATTATCTTTAGTTATAGCTACTATAGTAGCTTAGCTACTCTTAGTAGGTATAATAATTATAACCTTAGGTTAGGACTTATAGAGTAGTAACTTAAAAGTAGGTACCTTAATAGGCTTATTAATAACGTTAATAAGAGCTTAATAGAGTAATAGATACTAAGATAGCTCTAGAGTATTATTAACTTTAATAGGCTATAATTTAGTACCTTAAGGAGTAACTTTAGCGCGTTTATTAGGGCTAGTAATACCTTTATAAGCGCATTTAGAGGCTTAAGATAGTAGTATAGAGATAAGTAGGTATAGAGGCCTTAATAGCTTTAAAAAGATAGGATAATGCGCCGTAGAGGTGCAAAATAGTACTAAGTTAGGCTACTTTTTTACTTACTAAGCTACTCTAACTTTAACACTATAAAACTATCGCGAGATTGCCTATCTAGTAAACTTAATAATCTTATCAAATTGACGCCTACCTAATATAGTACTAGCTCTAAAATATTAAGCCAATTAAGCCGATTAAGTAAGCCTTCCATTACGGCTTAACTTGGCCGCAAAATCCTCATACAAGGCTTGACTTGATAGAACGATCACGTGATCAAGCCGATCAAGCAAGTGCTTGCAAGCCGCTTGCTTGTTGGCAAGTCTGGGCAATAGTAACCACGTCTTCGTAGGATTAGGCCACAATCCCTAGGATCTAATGCGTACCACTTTACAGCCAGGTGATTTCACTCTCATAGTATTTGAAATAGTCCTCAAAGGCTTCAAGTCCGCCGAGGTCGTTGAAAGTACCACCGAGCTTGTCTGAGAGATGCCTCCCAAAGTATTGTTGAGACGCAAAGATTGGAGATGCAGTATGTTAAGCCTAGGGTCGTGTATATCAGGAGGCTCACCATCTCAGATAGCTCTGTAGGGTAAATTTGGAATCGTTAGTTTGGAGATGAGGGAGGGGACCAATTCTAGGACCTGAGCTGCGTACATGATGATGATTCCATTCTGCGTTTTGTAGTCCTGAAATTGGACCCCTCCAGTTCGGACGCCTATCCTCAACACACTTCGCGGTTAAAACGCAGGGTTTCCGAGACGACCATCCTTCGCGGCTAGTATCAATAAGAAATAATAGAGAAAATCTAAGAGTAGATTTAGATTCTTAGCGTTATTCTATACAAAATAGTCTACTACGATTTTTTTATTTATATATTCTTTACAGGAAATAACTTACGTAACGCATAGTCTTCTTTGAACCCAATTCCTACTAGGAATCGAGTTTCCTATAGTATTTAGGTGGGGTAGCTCATTACGCGGGCGGCTTATTACGGGGTAAACTACGGTAGCACGTGGGTAGGTAATTATAGGTACATACCATCGCTGAAGCTAACATACTATATACTCACCCATGCAGACCAGCGCAAAACAGCAAATGAGCTCTACAAATTTGACGATTAGGACTAATCCGTCCTCCATAAGTTTCTCCCCCCAATTTTGCGAAGCATGCCTCAGTTTTGATGATGAGCTCTCACGCATCGAGACCCTGCTTGAGAAACCTGAGCCGCAGGCCAAGAGCTCCAGTACTGTAACCCCAACACAGGAGCTCAGCAGCTTGCCTCATCTCGAAATCAGCAAATTACGGCACATCTGGGACCACGCTGCCGTGTGTCGCTGCTGTCGGAGTCTTCGCGATTATGTCTTGAGAAGATACCCCTCTCTTATTGCTGGTAACGGTGGGCGCAACTCGCCGACCGCTCTAGATGCGCTGTCTATTAGCGTCGTATTCCTTCCATCCTTCCCAGACCTCACAGTGCCACGACTGTTGCTCAAGGCCAGCGCAAATACAATCACGAAGGAGACAGACTCTGACCACGCACCAGATGTGAATGGCTTTTATTCTACCACCCCGTCGTCGAGGGATGGGCTGCTGGTGCGAGAGGTGGGACCGAGAATCGACTTTGCGCAGATCCGTCAATGGGTCAGCGAGTGCCGCGTCTCCCACGGAGCAGAGTGCTCGCAATCTCAGCTCCCGCAAGACTGGGGTCTTTTGGACCTTAGTGCGCAGAACCTGGAGTTCTACCTCATTGATGTGCATCGAATGTGCCTTGCCACATCGGCCATGAGCTCTGTCCCGCCGTACGTGGCGCTGAGCTATCGCTGGGGCGATCCACAGCGTTCAACGCAGTGCCGCCAGAGCAATTTTGCGCTGATGGCCGCGCCCGGTGGATTGATGAGCGAAAATGTCGTTCTAGCGCCTACGATCCTAGACGCCATCACCTTTATCAGGGAGGTGGGATTCCGTTATCTTTGGGTGGATGCGCTATGCATTGTCCAAGATGACTACGAACGGAAGCCAATGTATTTACAACTAATGGGAACGGTGTATGCAGATGCAGTGCTTGTACTAACAATACTTGAGGGAAATGCGGACACGGGCATCTCAGGAATCGGGCATGATCGCGAATTCCAGGATAGTATCGACCTTCCTACACGCAGCCTGATTAAGAGCACTCCCCGCATCTTCGGGAACGAAACATTCAGTAGTAAAACTTGGGCTACGCGAGGCTGGACGTTTCAGGAAGGGTTGTTTGCCAGCAAAATCCTAAGCATCGATAATTTTGCTTCATGGCATTGTCCATGTGCGAACTGGCTAGAGGAGGTATTTCGACCGCTGGGAGCCAAACCCAAAACAGACGATCAAATAACATCAACACGCGCTCAGACGCAACAGGCAGGGTCTTCCACATTTCTCGACTTTCCCCGCGTCCCGCAACATATGTCTTTGGCAGCGTACGCTCGCCTTGTCCAGTCGTACAACGCTCGCTCGCTGACCATGGACGATGACGCTCTCAATGCAGTAGCCGGTATAACAGGCCGTCTACACACCCTTTTCCCCGATGGCTTCTTGCAAGGCGTTCCTCAATTCTTCTTCGACGTGGCGCTTCTCTGGCAACCACAGTCTCCACTACGGCGTAGAGTGTGTGCACCCGATGCGCCTCCGCTCTCGTCCTGGTCGTGGGCGGGTTGGCATGGCGATTTGAATCTTAGCGCGTGGTCGGACAGCCATCTTGTCTACGACGAGCCATTAGTGGTACGTAACAACCGGATTGTCGACTGGCAGAAGCTCAAATGCGTGAAGACCGATGATGGACAAGTGAAGCAGGAATGGAAGCCCATCCAGTTCACGTTTCACGCCCCCGCGGACGGTTTGAGAATCCATCTGTCGTAGAGATGCCGTGGGCATGGCACGCTCACCCCAGCGAAGAAGCAAACGAAAATACTCGGTATTTCACATATGATCCAGATGACCGCAAGAACCACATGGCAGGGATCAAATTCCGCTTCCCATTCCCACCATTTGAGCGATATAGGAACGTTGATCACGAGACTTCGTATTCGCATCTGTTGAAGGGGAAAGTGCAAGTCGCGTCTTTTATATTGGATACACAATCACTGCTTGACGCTGCATCCCCGCGCGAAAGAGTGGTGGAGGATGTGTATCTCATGAACGAATCAGGCGACCAGGTAGGCTATCTCCAACTGAATCTTTACGACGAGCAGCGGCCAGCGCATGGTACGCAATGCGAGCTTGTAGCGATTTCAGAAGGTGTGGTGGATGTTCGGCACCAGTCATGTGCAACTGACCCAGTTACGTCAACACCTCAATTACCTGCGCTAAACGAGAACACCGCATTCGATTATTATAACTTTGTACACGTGCTGTGGATTGAGTGGAAGGGAGATATCGCGTATCGACGCGCTTTAGGGCAAGTCGAAAAGGCGTTTTGGGAGAGGGATTGTGCGGGGGAAATCGAAATCATTTTAGGTTGACATTGATAGTGCATGTTGAGGGTCAGGTTCAGGTGTCATGAGCCTTTATCACCAGCCCCCGTTATTTGATGTTTCGGAAATCTATAAAGTATGAGGAATGATGGGACGGAGACGAGTCGGCTTTAGACAGCAGCAAAAGAGTTATAGAGATACAAATAGTAGTATGAATTTCACAAGGTTCGGGCACAGTGAGGAGAAGCTAATAAAGCTATTGTGGTAGAGATATGCCATTCACTCGTCTATGAATACCCTCTTCTAATTCAATCTTACCTCCTACCTAGGGATCGCGGTTCACCAGGCCCTGAACTGCGGATGCGTTCGAAACACGAAGAAGTGCCTAAGACGAATTCCCACCATCCCATCACCCATCCCCAACAAGACCTCAAAATACGTTCATCTTCCCAGACACAACTCTCCACATTAGAATCCCCACTTCTTTAAGACTCAACTCAAAGCGTGTAATAAGTACATTTCATCTACTCATTGTGACCGTCTTCAAAAAACCGAGTCCGTCAGCCTCACTCCTTGCGAGACTGAGATTGAGACTGAGACCAGTGGCCCAGCTAATTGTCAAGAGCTGGAGACCGCCAGCCTTGCCCCTCATGAGATCGCTCCTCGAAATCCCCAAGTCCGCTGACTGTATCCGTCCTCAAGAGCCCAAAATTACCAATATTGACTCTCATGAGGCTAATGACGTCACTTCTCCCAAGATATTCAATCCTCTTCACCACTTTAATCCCCTCGCCTAGAAAACTTTAGTACTTCCAAATGCAGCCTTGTAGAAAACATTACTGCCCATATCCACTAGAACCTTGAGTCGTTGCGAAGACAAGAATAAATTCTCGCAAAGTCACGTCCTTATTCCTTATGAAATTGACATATCTCGTCTACTCTCTGTGCTTTGCTATGTTTTTGAGGGTTTCTCTTCCCTCGTTGACGTGCTCTATTTGTATTAGTAGTAGCAAGATGCTTTAATCCCGATGCGGGTGAAACGGTGGGCGGATTTCAACCGCGCACTCTGACGACGCTGGTTTTGGGCCGACGTGATCCAAAACTCGATCAATTCTGGAATAGAAATAGGGAAATCAAATGAATCTATTCAATGAACCGTGCGTTGCGTGGTTCTGGATGAAAATGACTTTGAAGTAACCATTTGTTTTGTGCGAAATGCCCCCACACACGCCAAAAAATCTTGACACGGCACTCAGGCTATTTGGTCGAGAATCGTACCAATTAGGTATAAGGTATAGCGCGGTTCGCTGCCTTAGCACGACGCAAACGGCACCGGTGGTTGCAACAGGAAGTAGGCCATGGAGAGAGGGGAGAAATACCCGTAATAATAAACTTCAAAGGCGTGCATCTTATTAACAGGAAATAGTAGGGAGAATCTAAGAGTAGATTCGGATTCCTAGCGTAATTATATACGTTATAGCCTATTACGATTTTTTAATATATAAGGATTAGTGATAGATTCGCATGTAGGTTTTCTATATAGGATTTTCATATCAGAATTTATCTACACAGGCCTTCTTAGTAGTATTTTTGTATTGTAGATTTTCGAATCTAATCGCTATAGAACGAAATCGATAGAGCTACAGCTAAATAGCCTTCGCGTCCTCCTCTACTTTGATTGTAGACTGGTATTCTTCCATATTTGAAATATTTTTGGGCATTCCATTCCACATCAGGCCTTGTTCATCCATAAGTTTCGCTCGAATTTCCATAGCCTTTATCCAGGAAGGTCTAGTCTATCGTTCCAAGGTACAAACGCAAGGTCTGCAATCGTCATTTTATTTCCCACGAGCCATGCCTTTCCTACTAAACTGTTCTCGAGTACATCGCATATACGTTTTGCTTCCTCAACGTAGCGATTGATAGCTGAGGGAAGTTTCTCGCTATGGAGAACGTTGAACCTAGATTATAACAGTATAAGCTTACAATATGCTCTTTGTGATTTGGTTGTAGTAGAACTCGATATGACTTACCAGCTTGCTTGTCCGTAGTATGGTCCTTGACCACTAACCTGGAACATTAGCCACTGTTGGATGTAACTATTCTCTTGTATAGTGTTATAAGTAAGCTTTTTTGCTATATCATACTGCTCGACAAGGTACAGGATTATAGCTCCAGTCTCCCAGAGTATCAGGCCAGTATTGGGGTCCTCGATTGCTTCATAGAGTCAGTCGATATGGTTGGCTTTCCCGGACGACCAGAACTTACCAGGGACTCGACCGTTCGGGTTCAGGTCAATGAAAGGCTTGACTTTGATATCCTGAAATTTGATAGACGTGATCTCGTACGGGACCTGCTATTCCTCGAGGACAAGAATGACTTTCCATGGATTTGGCCCAGGTGCTGATGCCCTCTCATTAGCCCGTGAACCTGACTTGGGTATTATGAACTAACGCGCGAGCCAAACACGAATCGGTTTTGTGGACATGATTAGTGGTATGGACTTAGGATATTCAATTGAGAGTATGCCGACGGAATCTCGCAAAAATTTGATGCAAAGAAGATACAGACAAAGCAGCGACTAAGGCCGGCAACAGGAAGGTAATAGGTCCCTCCTGACGCCGAATGGCGACGTATGAGTACTGTATGGTAATAATGGTACTAAACTCCTTTAATTGTATTGATGTATTAGGTTTCACACTTATCTCGTAGATTACCAAGGAATGAGATTATTGCCTCTCGGGCTTCAACAAAGTGCAGCTACCCGCTGCACTACCGCACTAGCTAAAGACTGCTGGTAGGTGGCACGGGTATGACAGGGAAACCCTGGCACAAATACAGGTAAGCACTAGACTATATGTAGTATCCCTGTCTTGCTCCGGACCGAGATCAATAGGATGCAGGAAAACAATATATCTCACGCTAGGTTGCGTACAGGCTAGTTCGCAGGCATAACTACATATCCACCTTCTGCCTAAAGGGTACTGTCAACGCAGCTGTGCCGCTGAACAGCAAACTGTGCCGCTATGAAATATTACTGGCGGCACGCATATTTATTGGACTCTGTCCGAAGAGCGTTAACACCACACTTTGTACAAATACGCCCGCTCTGGATTCTCCAAAGCTCTATCTCCAAGCATTGTCAATCGAGTAATATCATCTCTAGGCATACTACAAGTATGGAATCGATCAGCCGCATCGCTGTTCTTGCCAAGGAGATTGAGGCACAGACAACCAAGCTAGACAAATTTTTCACGGAGAGCCAGCTGCCACCACCTTCATTCGATGAGGATGCCCCATTGATGTATCCGTTTCCACCGGATATTGGAGAAGCTCAGGAATCCTTGTCGGCAGCCTTAGATGAGCTTTGGTGGCTCAATCAAGGGCCAATTCAGACCATAGTCGCTAAGTCGGTGTGTAATGAGTGATTTTGTTTTAGCTAGGAATTTTATTGACCTGAAAAGTTTGCCACGTCTATTGGTCTCAAGACTATTCTCAAATACAATATTCAAAACCTGGTCCCCTTCGAGACCGGAACCACATTCAAAGAGCTTGCTGAGAAGACCGGTGTGCCAGAGAAGAATCTTACACGCCTGTTGCGGCATGGTATAACAGATCACTTCTTTCGCGAGACACAGCCAGGCCACATAAAGCATACTGCCGCGACTAAAGCGCTTGCCGTAACACCTGTTCTCGGAACATGGGCTTCGATGGGAATGTATGAAGTTGGACCTGCTAAGATGCGTGTAGGTTCAGCAATTTATGTTACTAGAGCGGATACTCACTATAGTAGATGGTTGATGCGATTGCTAAATGGCCAGACTCTGAGGAGCCAAACCACTCGGTCGGTAGCGCCCATTACTTTCTCAAATAAATCAATTAACGCGAAATGTGATTAGGGTTTTCAACTCGCCAATAACACGGAAAAGACCATGTTTGATTTCTTTGAGGACCACCCTGAGCGTATGCGCCGCTTCAAAGATGCCATGAGCTTTCTTCAAACGTTTCCGGGCCTACAGCCATCCTTTGCCGTGAAGGCATATGACTGGGCCTCTTTGGGTAAAGCCACCGTAGTGGACGTTGGTGGGTGGCACGGCCTTGTGAGCATTGCTCTTGCAAACGAATTTCCAGACCTAGAATTCGTGGTGCAGGACCTTCCCAAGGTCATTGAAGATGCGAAGGCTAAATCACCGGTCGAATTATCACACCGGGTGACATTCCAAGCCCACGATTTCTTCGAAGAGCAGCCCGTCAAGAATGCTGACATCTACTACTTCCGATGGATTTTCCACGACTGGTCTGACAAGTACTGCGTCAAGATCCTTCGGGCGCTGATTCCGGCCCTGAAGTCAGGTGCGCGACTTTTGTTCAGCGAGAGATGCCTCGAGGCGCCTTGCACACTACCCCTCCGAGCGGAGAAGTGGAACAGGTAGGTTCCATCCGTAAATTTCATCGTGGCCATCTATGGCCTCTGTGTGTACCACTGACACAAACAGGGACTCGGATATTACTATGTTGGCGACATCCAACTCTCAGGAGCGCGACGAGGATGACTGGAAGGCATTATTGAAGGCTGCAGACTCGAACTTCACCTTTGAAGAAGTAAGAAGGACACCGGGCGCAAAGCTAGATTTGATTGTCGCTAAATGGAAGTGATCTATTCCTTAATGTTATATGTAACGGCCATATTATAGGAATATGAGGTGTGGATTGTTCTTCTAACTTAGTGTGCTTCTTTACCGATAGACGACTAGTTGGTGCGGCAGCTAAATTAAATGATAAAACGCCAAATCACATCCAACGCCCCACTACTCATATTATGTATCTAACGAACACATTGTGACCAAAACTACTTACGCCATCATAATTGCGTTACTACCCAGGTATATTACGTTGACGGTTACTTCATTAGGGCTATCAGAATAGTTTGAGCTATCCCGTCCAGACATCTGCTCGTGTAACGTAATACGTGCTTTACCAAGTTTTCCAGCAGTGCAATTTAGCGAGATATCTACTCTTCACTACCCCGTGGCACGATTCTAAAGGGTATATGCACCTTGGGATAAATCCCGTGTCCAAATCCCATGCCCTCATAAAGCGCTCTCATTGCCCGCTCCCTCGACCGCTCCTCCAACCATGCCGATACATGCCCCGATAGCCTCCCTGCCTTCATCACATCTACCGGGTCTACCTCGAGCCGCAGCGAAAACTGGCTGAACACCAGAGTTTCCAACAATCAACTCAACTCAATCATAGCCTTCAAGTTGAGTTGATTATTGGCTTGAGTCGCTCTAATTGATTGTGAGTTGATTGTTAGCTTTTTAGAACAAGTTGATTGCAAGTTGATTGTAAGTTGACTTAAAAAGATGCCAAGAGATCGATTATTATACAAATTACTGCGAGAGATTATCCCACTCTTTGATGTTGTAATCTCATACAATTTGCTCTTCAATTAGCGTGCTCTTATTACGACAATATGGTGTTTTAAAGCCAGCTCTTACCTAAGATCTTACTAACTAAAGAGCTGTAAGTTGTTAGCTACCAAGTTTACGACGTTTAGGCTTGAGTAAGTTGCCTAACTCGCTGAAGAGGCGCTCGCAATTACTGCTAGATGCTAGGATTATTAGGATATTGATAGTAAAGCGCGCCAAATGATTGTGAGGTGATCTTAAGATAGGTCCTTAAGCTTAGCAACGCGGTAGCTATACTTAAAAATTTAGCTTTTTTAACGTCATTAAGTTACTAGTGGCTTTATATATCCAGGTAGACGCGCCTACTCTACGCCGTCAAAGTTATCGTCTAGCGTGCTAGCTATCCTATCATTGCTGCTACCTTTAACCTTAGTAATAGCTACTATACTAGCGCTGCTACTATTAGTGGGCGGCGTGATCTCTGCCTTGGGCTGCGACTCTAATAACTACGACTTAAAAGTATATTCCGAACGCGGCAAGACGGTGGCCTAGCTCGCGGTAGCTAGGGCTTTACGAGGTAATCGGCGCGGCGATGTAGGCGACGATGTAGACGACGATGTAGACGACGATGTAGAGTGCGATGGGGCATTGACACTGCGACGAGCAGCAAATTTAGTACGTTTGGCGATCGAACTGGTGGCTTGTATATGACGTTTAGGCGGCATATTGATTAATAAAACACTAAAAAACGCGTCAAAGTAGGTAGTATGGATAGCAGTAGAGTATTAAAATAAGCCTGTATATGGGCGCGCGCGGCTATGGGTAGCTCGGTTAGTCTAAATTGGTCAAGTTGAGCTAACTACAACACTAGAAAATTATCGCGAGATCTACTATACAGCCAACCTAATAGCCTCACAAAATCCGTGCGCCCAAACGAGTCAAATACAATCAACTCAATCAACTTTACTACTCTAAGTTGAGTTGAGTTGACTGGCGCAGCGCCTAAGTTGAGTTGAGTTGAGTTGACTGAGTCAATCAACTCAATCAATCAGTCAATCATGATTGCTTGTTGGAAACTCTGCTGAACACCCGGGCTAAGATGGCGCACATCTCGACCTCGGCAAAACGCTTACCAGGGCACATGCGGTGGCCCGCGGAGAAGGGGAAGGCGGCCACGTTATCGATTGGATCAAGCCAGCGGCGGGGTTGAAGTCGCGTGCGGGCGACTGTTCTACCCTGGGGCCATCTTCGGTGGAAATCGAAGGGGACCAGTACCCGGGATGTCGCCCGATGGCTGCGACGTCGATCATAATGATGGTATCCTTGGGAATTCTACAGATGGTGCCGCTGGTGGTAGTAACAGTAGTGTCACGGACCGACTTGCGGGCATACCACGCAACCGGGTGGTAGAGACGTAGGGTCTCGCTGATAACGGCACCGAGGTAGCCGTTCAGAAGTTTGGGAACATCTTTGTCAGCATCCCACGCGGATGTCGGTCTGGAGCCGAGGACATTGTCGAGTTCCTGCTGTAGTAGGATTTGGGCGGAAGGGTAGAGGGCAAGGAGGAGGAACACGAAGGAAAGCGTGGTCGAGGTGGTGTCGAAGCCGGCCATAACGTAGAAGAACATGTTGCCCAGCACCTCTTCTTCAGTCAAGGGGCGTATGCCGTCGTGGCTAGACGCTGCGTCACTGGCAGTAACTAGTGACTCTACAATATTTCCTTAGTACTATCCAGAATATGAATAAAAGCTCGTTGCATGTGCAATAGTTGGTAGCAGAGCGATTTTGCCACCTTATTCTTTGAGACATACCTAGGAAGTAAGGCTCTTCTTTCTGTTTTGTTGACTCAAGTTGTGATTGCACCGAGTTGCGCATCTCAAGCATGTACTTTTGCCATTCCACAAAGCCCTGGTACGCCTTCCTGCGCGACCCAAACGGTGACCTAGCTACAGCAGATCAGCAAAGGGACAAACAATTTTGCAATGAGAGCCGGCTAATCCACCTAGTAACCACTTGGGTACGCTAAAAACAGTTGCGAGATTCGATAGTACGGTGTTAATGGCCTCGCTGAAGGTCAGCGCATGCCCCTCAGGCGCTACATCCTTCATCGCGTTCTCTGTATCGTACGGAAGCTCCTGATCGTAGAAGATCTTAGCGATAACGCGTAGGTTCAGCTTCGACATGAGCTGCTCCTTGACATCCACAACCCGCGCGTCGTGGATTCTATGGCTCCACTGCGCACACAAGCGTTCGGCCTTTTCTAGACTCTCATTCCAAACTTTGCCGTACGTCTTCTGGTTAAAGAATGGGGTCGTGATCTTCCGGTATAGGCGCCACTGCTCTCGCAGCCAACGTCGGACCGTAGATGTTGTAAAGCCCAAGGACCTCAACGGGCGCGTGAAAGTCCTGAGCGCGTGTCAGCACCTGCTTGATGAGGTACACATCACACGTCATGAGCATGGGGCCCGATGGTGAGCACAGAAAGAATGAGTCGGTGCCGAGTTCGCGGAATACAGAGTAGCCTGCTTGCCAGATGCGAAAAATAGCCGTCCATCTAGAGGGAGGATATTGATCAGTTCGATTTACACTATGAGGACATTTCAATTGTCTAAGCTTACGGCGCCCACTTTTGCAAGGTCTTCATTGATATCAAACCGTCTAGGGCGATGATGGGGGCGATTAGAAACCAGTATACGACATTCATGACGTGAACCCTGCTAACCCGATTAGCACTTTTTAGTCCAACACAACACTACACATTATACAATTACACATACGGTGAAAGGCAGTACGGTAATCCGCTGATTCTCGCTTGCTGGGCCTGCTTTACAAAGTACCGGAGCAGTATCAATGTCTTCGAGGAAGCGTAGATCACGCAAGCTAACAACGCCATCTGGAAAACAGAGAGCATTGTGGGAACGATGTTACGTAACACTCGGACGTATGTATTTATAGTAGGGATCAAAAACAGTTATTGTAGGAGAAATCCAAATTTCTACACGTAGGAACGTATAATCAAAATTGGAGTGGGTTCAGTAGCTCTTTTAAATGGCCTGATACCCTAACTCCTTAGTCTAGATTTGTGCTAGTCAACGTGGGTTCGTTATAGATTTGGGCTAATTAGGGTAGTTTAATTATCACTAATTTATACAATACACTAAATCGTATTTCTTTGTCCCCAGTATTAATTCCCGTCTGAAATGTCTTTCATAATACACTCGATTTATTCAAAACAGTAGTAGTAAGAAGTGAGATCTTGAAAGTTGGTCTATACATAATAAATCGAAAAAAAAAACATACAAAGGTAGGGCCCGAGCTAATATTACCCTCTCTTAGTCTTGACTCTCACTACCTTCCATTTATTGCAGCACCTTTTTACAACACTAAGTATTCTACTATATCATTCGCGGCACTAACCGCACCGGCAACTCCTTGCGTAGCTCAATTAGCAAATTGCACTCGATCTCATCCACTAGCAGCCTCAATGCCTGTTCCCGCGTCCGCTCTTTGACCCATTCCTCATTAGCACCCGTCCGCACAGCCTCCTCTTCCACAGCGCGGGGTGGCACTAGCTCAATGCTAAAGTTTGTGGACATGTACGCCAGCACGCCTACCATCATAATGGACCCGAGGCTCTTCCCAAGACATGCGCGCCCGCCGAGGCCAAAGGGGAAGTAGGTGCGTAGTCCAACCTCGGACGGCTTGGTGATCTTGTCCGCGAAGCTTTCCCAGCGGCCTGGATCGAAGTCTAGCATTGGATGGTACTTGCCTGTCGCAGGATCGTTGGCGGTGGGGCCTGCAGGCCAGATGCTGGGGTGACGGAAGGCGGCGGTGAAGTTAAGCAGGCACAGCGTATCGCGGGGGATAGTGAAGTGATTACCATTAAGATCGGTGACAGATGCTTCCTCAGTACATCGCCGTGGGATAAATTCGACGACATTGTAAAGGCGCATGGCTTCCTTGAGCACGGCGCCCGTGTAGCCGCTGTAGAGCCGCATGAATTCTCCTGTGACGGACCAGGTGCTCATAGGCTTGCCGCCGAGCTCTGCATCGAGGTGGGTGTGCAGTTCTGCTTGGATGTCCTGGCGGATGGCGAGGAGAAACATCAGGAAGCCAAGCGTATTGCCTGCGGTACCATGACCTGAGAGTAGGAAGAAGAAGGCGTTGCCAGTCAACGTCTCGCGGTCCATGACTTTACCATTCTTTTCCGCGGACTCGGGCCGCGTGCTAGCGATCAGGGTATCTGAATATGGTGAGTCGACGAGTAGTTATTTGCTGCACGACGTGAGCTCACCCATAATGTTCATGTTTGTGTCTTTCCGGTCACCTTTATCGTTCATAATCGCCTCGTCACAGATCTCCGTTATATAACTATGGAGATCGCGATAGGCCTTGTCGGCTCGTTTGATACTTTTCAAGGGAATATACGCTAAGCAGATCAGCCAAGTTATATCATTACTGGGACATTGACAAGTCGAATAATGGCTTACCGCGCAGCGATTTAGGAATCGAATCTATAATGCCGAGCTTGTCAATCGTGGTGAACATGGCCTCAACGAATCCAAATTTTCCTTGAGGCATCTTATACGATGGAAAGCCCCTGGTGGTCTCATATTCAAGTTCCTTGTTAAAGAAGCACTGTGCAACACAGTGTAGTGAAATCTCCGACATGTGGTCCTTCATATGGTCAATGACAGAGCCGTTCACAGTCATAAGGGCTGCCAGTCTCTCAGCTTGGTACAGCGAAGACTGCCACATGGCCTCATTCGAGTGGTTTCCAATGGCCGGGGCGACGATCTTGCGCTGGGCCTTCCAGTCGTCGCCAAGAGAAGTCTGCATGTTGGGGCCATACGTGTCGAAGAAGCTAAAGTACTCGACGGGCTTGCGGAATTGCCTGGTCTAGTTCGCGATCTGATTAATAGTCTCTGGGTCGCTGGTCCAAAGCATGTTGCCATGTGGGGAGGAGAGCATGATGTTGTCGCTTCCCAGCTGCTCGAAAGGTTCATGGCCAATATGCCAAAGGTGGAAGATTTTGCTAAGGCTAGAATTTCGTTAATTAATGGCAAGAGAAGATTAAGGAGGTTCCCCACGGAAGCCATCCGCTGGTCCACGCAGCGGGGAGGTAGTTGAGCCATGGCACCAACTTGCAGTACAGTCCCAACCACCACAGATCAGCCAGATGCACGCTGTACCTGTCAATGAATGGCCTTGTTAAATCGTAGAAAATGAATAGCTCACGGCGACTTGTGGACCACGAAGCCACTGCTCCGAGCCGTATAGATGTGGTTCCTCCATGTCACCAATTTCTTGGCTGCGAGCCCGAACAGCAGTACACCCACGATGAAAACGACGTGGAGCATTTTGAGTCGAAATTTATCTACTGTTTTGCGATCCAATGGCGTGCTCAATATGGCATATAAAAGAATCTTTTGTTTGTTATGATGCCAGGTAGGTTTACAATGTCAACAAACAGAGAGCTTCGATAACGGCGGCGGGTTTCATCATTATCATGCTTTCCTTGAAACACCCGGTTGCGGCAAGATAGAGTCGGAACCGTAGAGTGTTATCTCGGTGTCCGCAGAGGAGATGATGTCGAGGGCACGCCGCAGCAGCTCGACTGCTGCTCTCTCCAGCATAAGCGCCCATGCCGGCCCTCGTCATTTTTCAGCATCAAGTGGTGCTCAGAGATGCCCTGCCATTTCTTTCAGCCGAAGGATTCCTACCAGGATTCTCCCACAGCCACTGATGCGCTGTTCGGATTCCGACACGTACGCTTTGGCAAGGTCAGTTGGTATTAGCTTCCTATCAGATTATTATTTAGCCAGAGAAGAGGCTCAACTCAAAGCAGTGTAACATTTAGACCACGGAGCTCGTACTATTCTTATCCCCCGCTTCTGTTCGTGTCGACGTAATTGACAGGCGTCTTAGTTTCCATTGACGGATCTTGCTCGTTGTCCGTACTCGAATCGGATCATAAACAGTACCAGCACTCTCGACCAGACATGTCTCAACCACAGCCGCCCGAAACGTCTAAAGGTGCGGAGAAGGCGTACATATTTGGGAGAGACTTTAGGTCCTCGATGCGGTAGGTGACCCGGCTTTGCATACGCCCCTACGGAACCTAATATCCTCGCAGCCTCAACTTCAACCACTACCTGATGCGAGAAATTGCAGGCTACCTGATGCATCCTGACATCTCTCTTACCGCGCCACAGCTGCGCATTGCTGACGTAGGCACCGGCACGGGGTGAGCTATCAACACCTTGATCTATGCGCATGAATTTCATCTGGCCACTTGTTCTAACATCTACCTTGTGAAACAGAATCTGGGCCTGCGAGTTGGCCACTAAGCTCAGCAGCACCACCGCTAGGATAGATGCCTTCGACATATCTGACGTACAATTCCCTGCAGCGGCAGCGGCTAATGTCCCTGTAACGGCAGCGGCATCCGAGCGCCTCGCTAAGACTTGGCGAGACCTGGATCCCCTCGGCTCTTACAGGTACGTACATACTCGTGTCGGCAGGTCAACTGACTATGGATTAAGCGAGGTTGTGATGGCTAACGCCAACCTGGATTAGCGCGTGCGCAGCTCTAAGCGAGCTCAACTCAACTTAGCCCCAACACAATATTTTTACAACACGTTAACATCACGTTCGTAACACGTTCCCGCGTACACCACATAATACTAAAAATAGTTTATAAGACTCTAGTATAAAACGTAGGTTGATAAAACATATTGTAAAGATATTCTAATTATGTTCTAGCATAACTACTAACGTTATATCAACCTAATATTAGCACCTTATGGCTTAGGGCTATTTAAGCTCGATAGCAGCGGCGACCTAGTAGTAGAGGTTAGAGAGTTGTTCTATAGAGCCCTAGTAGGTAATAGTATTTATAGAGTAAGAATATATTTACATAACTTTCTAAGTATATTCTAATTAATATAGCGAAAATTAGGTATAAGAGGTACCCTAAGAACCTATATTAAAACCTAGCATAGATATAGTAATATTACGCTATACGAGAATACTAAGGGGTAGATTTACTATAGTATCCTCAAGCTATTAATAGGTAAGGGTATTGAAATGCGTTTATAACCTATTCTAATCACGTTTTAGATTAGTACTAGGGAATTATAGAAGAGTATAATCGTATAATAGATAAGCGAGCTACTAGGATAGAGTAATAGCGCTAGCTATATTAGATATTCTCTAAAGATCTACCTAAAATCCAACTATTTAAGATTAGTACTAAGGTAAAATAGGTTTAGAAGATATTTTAGACGTATTCTAATATAATTATAGCTTAATCTTAATTATATAAGTAACTACTCTAGGCGCTTAGGCTAGGTTATACCTTACGGTATATATAAGGCATTTAATAGAAATAATACTACTAGTAAGTATATAAGAATATGCCTACAACGCGTTCCTAATACGTTCTAGGATATAAATTCAATTTTAATATTATTTAGGTATAATAAGTAGCTTTTCTATAGTAATATAGTAAAAGTAGCCTTCTTTTTTAAAGGCTTTATATAAGGATTACTTATAAGTAGAGACTCCTTCTAAGAATATAATCTCTTTAAATAGCTTCTATTAGTAGAAGTAATTAAGCTTAGCCTAAGTAATAAGGCGCTATCTAGTTAGTATATTAATATTTAACTTTCTTCCTTTCTACTTATAAGGTATCTAAGTATTATATTAAAGAGAGTAGGTAACTATATTAGGAGAGATATTAAGAGAGCTAGTAATCCTCTAATAAGTCTAGCTAGTGTAGTAATTAAGAGAATATACTATATTATACTTATAAGAGGAGAGCTAGGTTCCTTAATCTTAACCTAGATCTTAAAGAATAGGATATTAAATTAGTAGGTAATTGCTATAGTTCTAGTATATAAGATTTAGTATCTTAGGTATAGAGTAGAGTTATAAATTACTTAATACTAGCATTTTAATTCTTTTTATTACTATTACGTTACGTTTAGGAAGCTTCCTCTGCTTATAAATTATGCTGTATGAGGCTAAAGCCACGCCAGCGCTAGTAGGGAGCGCACTTGGCCCGCTCATGAGCCCCCCTTGTATTGCTACGCATAGCAGGAGTAATGTTGGCTGCCGGGCTAGAAGGAATCGATAGTTATTTCATTCGCCGATTTAGTCGCGCGGTGTATCTACGGGTGTGATGTCTATTAGCCGGGCCTAGCGGCGCGGTCCGCCCTAGGTGGAGACTAGTGGATATATGCGAGGGTCATCATCTAGCGGAGTTGAAATCTAGCTTATGTCTTATTAACCTGACCCATCGGCGTCGATTACCTCAAGCAACGATTCGTGAACAGAATAAGGTTGTAAGACATATTAGCTGCGCCTAACTAGCGAGCGGCGCGGTCCGTCCCGGTGTGCAGTGGGCGTCCCGTTACTCGTTTCTCGCGTATCTTTGATGCCCGAAACTCAGATTCCTGTTGATAACAATTTCTTAACAAACTCATAGAACTCATAGATTCCCTGGCCTCGTGTTATGGAATATTGTGATCTAATGCAAATTCAGAGAATCAGTAGTTAAAAACCTTCTTACATCGAAGCATATGCCATCAGTGATTTGTCATAAACTTCTTCCATGCAGGCATCCTTGTGGATATAGTACCGAGACTAATGATTTTATGTAGAGAGTTAGAGGTGGGAACTAAGGGGACAGAGTTGCTGCAGGCGGCAATGGCTGACCTAGTCGTGCCCGGTTCATCGGTTCGAAAGTCCTCCTCGAGGATAATGACAACGTCACCCAGGTCAGCCACCAACAATGAAGTGGACCCTAGGATATTGCCTAGCGCATGCACTCTACGAGGAGATGCGTGCGTGCATACAGTCACAGGATCTGATGTTATGTAAGACCAAGTATCTGCGGTTATAAAACCGTTTTGAAAAGAAAAAACAGATCCATTTCCTCGCAACAGATGACTTGTATCGTCGATATGTCGTCCCCGTTGAAGACTAAGGAATACCAGACTGATTCCGCCTCCGCGACGAATACCAGCATCAAAGACGACGTGACCATCGACGTGGCGGCGGATGCGCAGTCGGGGTTAGTCAATGCTATCGACGAGGTCAAAGGACCCAAGTTGGCATTGATAGTGTTCGGGCTATGTTTCTCCAACATCTTAACGGGCCGGGTGGGTGTTTTATGGCATCATCCTGGTGGTTGGCAGACGGGCTGACGGGCTGCTTTTCTAGGACTTCACGCTGGTGGCGACGGCCATTTCTGTCATCACAAGCGATTTCAACTCACTTGAGGACGTTGGCTGGTATGGTAGTGCTTACTTCGTTGCCATGTAGGCAACCTCACTCGATCTACCTGCGAGACTTGTTAACGATACCAGGTGTGTCGCGCTGCCGCTCGCCGGCAAAATCTACATGTTCTTTCCCAAGAAACTCGTCTACCTCGCGTATATCGGCGTGTCGATTGGGCTGATGCTGTTGTTTTTGCATCTGCAAAGGAGCCCGACCGAAATGGGAGCTCTAAAGATTAAGCTCAAGAAGCTAGATTTGCTAGGGTTTACCATCTTTGCGGGCGCCATTTTGATGCTGCTGCTAGCTTTGCAGTGGGGCGGTGTTGCGTATGCTTGGTCTTCGTCTTTCATCGTTGGCTTACTGGTGGGGTTTGGCGTCATGTTTGCCATGTTCGTGGTATCGCAGTGGTGGATGGCGGACTCGGCGCTCGTGCCGCCCAAGCTGTTCACATTTCGGACTGTTGTGCTGGCTTTTGGGGCGTGTTTACTAGGCCCCGGGGGCGTGGCGACCATTATCTATTACTTGCCCATCTGGTTCCAGGCAGTTCAAGGCGTCACACCTATTGCCAGTGGCGTGCGGTACTTGCCCAGCGTTATTTCGGATGTCTTGACATCTATTATTGGGGCGGTATCGTCATGACTGTCGGTTGGTATAATCCGTTTTACATCTTTGGAGTGGGTGTATTGAAAATTGGTTCTGGGCTGCTGTCGACACTCACGCTGACAACCGGCGCGGGAAAATGGATTGGATACCAGATACTCACGGGTTGCGGATACTCCTTCATGGTGACAATGGTGAGTTACAGATTTTTCATGGCCTCTTCCTCTGCGAACTGATCCCTCTCTTAGCCTCATATCGCACTACAAGCCATGCTGCCGCCGGATCTAATACCAATCGCGTCAACAACCCTACTTTTCGCAATGACTGCGAGCTGCTCCATCGTTTTGGCAGGCGACCAGGCCATCTTTCAATCGACTCTCACGCGCTGTCTTCGACGCGTCGTCTCTCCCGAGGAAGCTGCCTGACTGATTGCCGTGGGTGCGGCTGACGTCCACCACGAGGTTCAGCCTGCAGACCGTGACGCTGTAATCGACGTATACAACATGGCCATTACCAAAGTCTTTGTAGGTTTCGGATGTGTTCGCTTCTGTGCACATAAAGCTGATCAAAATAGTACCTGGCCGCTGGGACTGCAGCTGTGGCGTTTATCCTAGTGTGCGGCATCGAATGGAAAAATATCAAGGCCAAGCCGCAGGCACAGGACACGGAAGCAAAGACAGAAGCGAAGGTGGAAGAGAAGGCTTCCAGTATTGCGACGTCGGTTTGAGCTAGACCCGGAGTTGCATAGAATCATTCGACCTGATGCTTGAGACTTGGAGTAGCGTGTTGTTCTGAATCAGTTCAATTGACCTTGACCAAGCCTAAAGGCCCCACTTAATGATATAATCATGATGATTCGAGCCAGGCATAAAATAGTGACTCTGAATTACAACATCTATTTAGGTACCTAGCTAGTCTATCAGGCGTGTACATGGGGTGCTGTTGGAGGCGTCGTTTCCAGATATGCGAGCCAGGGCTTGCTCGCCGGCCACATATATAATGTGTTGCAGTGTTGATTCCCAACTGACGCACTTCCCACGTCTCCCTCTTTCTGCTGCCCGTTAATCATGGGGTTTGGCGCCAATCTCCTGCGCCTGGTGTCTCTTGTCGCAGTCGTACAAGGCCTAAAGCTCGACACAGGTTTTGTCCTTTCCCAACCAACTCAGGGCCTCTCTGCTGCCGGCAAGGCAGCGTGCTTGCGCGGCAAAATCAATGTCACCACCCCTGCGACTAATACCAAACTGTTCGACAAGTCGTCCGAAGGCCAGTCAGACCTGGCACAGACGATGGTGGACATGGCAACGGTGGGCGTCAACTACGCGGCCATGATCAACGGTGGACCAACCAACGTGACTGGCACCTTCCAATTGTATGTCGAGCTGTGCGTACCCGCGGACCCCGTCGCCGCGCTCAAGGTGCAGACGCTACAGTTCCTCAATCACGGAAGCACCCTCGATCACACCTACTGGGACTTCGCCAATGGATACAGCTACGTGGATGCTGCGGCGGCCGCGGGCTATGCCACGTTCAATTACGACCGCCTCGGATATGGCCTCTCGGACCACCCGGACCCAAACCAGGTAGTGCAGGCGGCGCTGCAGCGCGAGATCGCCCATAAGATCATTGGGGTGCTGCGCAAAGCAAAGATTGCGGGAAATGCGATCAAGAATGTTGTTGGTGTTGGCCACTCGGCCGGCTCGGCGTTGACCATGGGGTGTCTGTGCACCGCGTGCTGAGTCGAATTGAAGCAGTGATTAAAGCAATTAACTCGCGAGATCATAGTGAACCTTTTTCGTATATAGAAACTGCTGCCAAATTTGATGTTAATCGCACCACACTCAGCCGAAGGCACCGCGGCGTAACGAGCTACTAAGGAGCCTCTAAGAGCTGCACCTCTAGCTCCAGCTCGAACTACTCGCTCGGGCCGCAACGTCAACCTCCTATTAAAATTCAGATCGTACAAATTACTCGCAGTCCTTCAATTACTACTCCACTACAAAATCTCGTGATAATAACTATTATATGTGGCTCTACAACCTCATTTTTGAGATCGCGAGTTTAGCGTCCGGCGTGCACAGACACCCTACCGGTATCGAGTGTATTGGATAAAGCTACTAAGATAATAGGAGAGACGGTCTCCTGTCGGGCGAAACCCTCTACCTATCGCTCAAGCGCCTCGAAAAGGCATACTAGGAAAAGCGCGCCTACGAGTTCGAAGTCGTAAAGAACATCTCCCTCCATTAGATCCAGCCTTGGGCTCTCATCCTCTTCCGTGAGCAAGGGTGGGCGGAGTTTAGCATCCCAGAACCCTTATTTGACTTTGGCTTCCCTGGCCAATATTATCGCCGCATTAAGTCCACAAGCCTATATGTTCCCTGTGTGATTGGTCTGTATGCTAGTGTCAATGCAACTTTGACACTTCTCTCACACTAGTACGTTGCATGCCTACGCTAGCGGAACTCCTACAAGGGGGGCTCATAAGCGGGCCAAGTGCGCTCCCTGCTAGCGCTGGCGTGGCTTTAGCCTCATATAGTATATTTTATAAGTAGAGGAAGCTTCCTAAACGTAACGTAATGGTAATAAAAAGAATTAAAATGCTAGTATTAAGTAATTTATAACTCTACTGTTGTGAGTCGAGCAGCTCAGGAATGAGTAGGAGATGGATCATTGATTTGAAGCTATGTAGAGAGAGCGCTATATATATACAAGGGAAGCTCGAACAGCTCGCTTACGTGATGCGTACTCGCGTGCTCCTCTATTGAGCTACGCTCCTCTGTATTGAGTCAAGCTCGTAGATATTGGGTATACCCAATATCTCTGTAACCGAGGTTGAGCCGAGCTCAATTGTAACACACCCCCCAGGCGAGCTACGCAGCTATGATTTTCAGGGTCCATCTGAACTCACTCGAAACCTCAGTTTCTCGCGATTTTGCCTATCGTGAGCTCGGGCCTTAGCGCGCGCACGTGACGTACGCGCGTAGAGTAAACTGCGAGCTTTCTGCTTTACTAAACCTTATAAATCACTATGCTACGTCCTGTAAGTTGTTGTTTGGCGTACGCTCTACGCGTTCCTATAGGCACCCTAGCTCTTATCCCTGTTCTGTAAGCTCTATACTAACTCCTATATAGACTCGATTAGTTGCCTCCGCGCGCCTGCGCGTTGCTGAAGCGCGCTGCAAAGAAGAAGCTGCTGCCGCTAAAGAGAAGAAGAAGAAGGAGAGGAAGGAGAAGTAGCGAGCTCGTCGTGCTACCTCTACCCGTGCCTCCCCCCGTGCCTCCCTCGCTGCCTCGCCTCCGCCGCTCTCTCCCTCTCCCCTAGAGCGTAGTGCTCTCCAGGCAGAGCCCTGCCTTAGCTGCGCTAAAAGCGCTTTAGTAGGTACCTCCCTTAGAGAGTACTATAACTCTATTAGGGAGAGTCTACGCTATATACGCTGTACCTATAGGTATAAGTATAAGCCTATATAAGTAACTCTTTCTCTTACGAGCTCTAATTATAGCTCTTAAATAAGCTTTAGTAGCTCTTAATAGAGCTTCATCCTATCTTTTAATAGTTAGTAGTACTAACTATTAATTTTTAGCGGTCCCCTCGCTACTCCCGCCGCTATAGCGCTCGTAGCCGCCCTTCGCCGTTTACTGAAGGCCGGTACCTCTAAATTAGCCTAGCTAAGGCGTAAGCTTTACTTCGCGCTAAAGCTTAAGGGGGTGTAGTAGACGCCTAGGCGCTCTACTCCCCCTCCGCCTCCTCTACTACTACCTCTACTAGCTCGCTCCCCGCCCCCTACGCTCTCTAGAGTATCTTACCCTATTACGCCTAGCACCGCCCCTAGTCCCTCTCGCGCCGCTACCCCTACTACCTCCGCTGCTAAAGCCGCCGCCGCTACTCTTACTACTACTAGGTAGCTAGTTACTACTACTACTACTCTACCGCCTAGGGACGAGTAAGCTAAAGAGGCCTTTATACGTCGTCTATGTGTAATAGCTCTCTTTAGTAAGCTTGTTGCCCTATTTATATAATAGGGCTTTAGCTCTAGAGCTTCGGCTCTCTAATTTAAACTCTTCTCTATACTCTATATACTCTACTCTTATAATACCCTAGCTTAAGCTCCTCTCTTATATCTTTTAAGTTTAGTTAAGCTTTAAACCTCTTAAACTACTACTTTAGTAAGTACTTTATTAATCTATTAGCTAGTATCTCGTTTATTAGTATATATAAGACTTAAAAAGAGCTTTTAGCGTGCTCTTAGCGTAGCTATATGTTCTATATATCAACGTAGCGTAAACGCGTCGTTACGCGCTCGTTTTAACCTACTATAAGTTGAATTATTTACTAGTTATTATAGAATATATTCTAGGTAGCTCCTAAATTAAGGGTAAGCTCCTTAAATAGTCTCTTAAGAGCTATTACTTCTTTACTTACGTATTTAAGAGTAAGGAGCTTAGCTTCTATTATTAAAGTAGTTACTATTACTTAATAAGTAGCTCTCTAAATAATTACTCCTCTAAAGAGAGTTATAATATAGCCTTAAGATAAGCGGCGTGTTACTAGATTATCTATAAATAATGCGTCTCTATAGATAAGAAGCTCTACTCTATTATATTAGCTATACTAAATTACGTAGTAGTAAGTTTAGTATAGATATATTATAACCTAGTTCGTGGCTTCAAGGTACTCTTTGCTTAGGTTTATAAGATAATAAGAGAGCTTTAAGGTAGTAAAAGCTACGTTAGGGCGTACTATAATTATAGTATAGAGTATTAAGCTAATACGCTCTTAGTACTCTTTTATCTCACGCTTTAAAGTCTCTCCTTAGCTTCTCTAAAGCTCCTCTTAAGGTAGTAGAGTAGCTAGGAATAGTGCCGAGCTTACTAGATTAAATCTCTTTATAATCTTATTAATATACTCGTCGTATACGAGCGTAATAGTCCTCTTTAAGCAATCTCTTATTACTTATACTCCTAGGAACTAGCTTACTAGACCTTTATCTTCAATATTATAAGCTCTCTTAATTACCTCAACAATCCTTTAAGTATCTAAGTAATAGTTCTTATAGTTTATTACTAGTATATTATTAACGTAGAAGAGTAGGAGAATCTTACGCTCCTTATTAAAGAAGAGGTAGGGCTCCTCTTTTAATACTAAGAGCCCTACCTTCTTAAGCGTTTAAGAGAGCTCCTTATACTAGAGTAGAGGTAAGTCTTTAAGTCTATATAGAGCTTAGTTAAGCTTAACGCACTTTCTAGCTACTTTAAATCTATCTAGTAGTTTATAGATTACTACTAGCTAGTACTCTCTATAAGTATAGAGGAAAGCTCTAATAACGTTGTACTAAGTTATCTCTAGATTAAACTATACTATAATTACTATTACTATATAAAAAGAGCGAGCTGCGAGTATAGTAGTATAGGTTAACTGTATTAAATTAATTACCTATAAGTCTCCTCTTACTATAATCTAAGCCTTATACTTTAGAAAGTAACTATTTTAATTAAGCTTATAGGTAAATACCTACTTAAGTAGTAGTAGGCGCTTACTAATTTATAAGTACTCTATCTCTTCCTAAGTTCCTATAGAGAGTAGTATATTAATCTCTTTCTATATAGCTTACTTGAAGAGCTACCTATATTAGTATATATAGAGATCCTTCTAAGTTCGTAGTTCTTTTAGGAGCTTATCTCTATATATTCGAGCTTATAGTAGTTTAGTATAGGGTACTAAGTATATAGCTATAGCGATTATGGCGTATACTACTATAAGCTCTTTATTTAAATCTTAAGCTATAAAGGCTCTTAGGAGTAGCTTATTAAGGATACTACTCTACTTTTCCTACTTAGGTTTATATAATAATAAGTATATACCTAAGCCCCTAGTTCTATTTTCTAGGTCCTTATTTTAGAGTCTCCTACTCGTACGCGTTAGCGCTAGCTACTATTTACGTATATAGCTTCTTAGAGCTCTCTCTCCTACTTTATCTAGAGTAGCTTTAGAAGATATAGCTACTTAGTAAGTAGTAGTTTAATAAGTTTTATACTTATCTATTAGCTACTCTAGGTCTACTTTACTAGTAGAGTATACTTCCTAGAGACTCTTAGATACTCTACTATATTAATTAATTTAATCTAGACTAATATCCTACTATTAATACACTCTAGGCTTAGGTATTTACTCTAGAGTTTAAAGGCCTATATACTTAGATTACTCTATATCGATTCCTTATAGCTTACTAGCTAAGCTCGCTACCTACGTAGGGTCTACTTCTTATTCTACTAAAGTAGCTAGCTAGCCTACTATACTCTTAGCTTTATATAGAGTATTACTCCCTAGATCTTATACTAGGTACTCTCCTTACTCCTAGCTTTTAGGTACTTACGCTACTTCTTAGAGCTAGTTAAATATATCTTTATAGACCTCTCCTATAGTATATAGCTTATTTTTATACAACTTATTAATAAGCTTATAAATCTCTAGTTCTAAGAGCTCTTAAGATTAAGCTTCTACTCCTTCTTTATAGAAGAGCGTCTTATTAAATATTATATTACGAGTTATAATTACCTAATCTAGCTTTAGGACCTATATCCTATATATATTAGATACTCTATATCCTACTAGATATCTAATATAGCCCTTAGGGCTTACTTTAAAGCCCCTGCAGTTACGCCTAGCTACTCTATCCTTATTTAAGGGATATACTTAGTAGCCGTACGCGTATACGCCACTCTAATCTAGGCGTAGATCTGCAATAGTAGCTCTTACCTCTATTAGTTAATACTATCTAAAGTAACCTCTAAACTATCTATTAAGTACTATATTCGGTACTTCGAGCTAATAAGTATAGCTTAGACTTATATTAATAAGCTATATTACTATATCTACTATCTCTAGCTAGAGCTTCTTAGGTAGGTTTACTCCTATCCTTATCTTAATTAATTTTATAACTACCTCTTAACTAGCTCTCTTAGGGCCTCTATTTAGCTCGTAAGTATACGTTAGAGAGCTCTAAACTTATATCCCTTTATCCTAAGCCTAATATTAAAAGCTTAAGGTACCTCTATATAGTAGTATTACTATATCGTTATCTTATATAATCACGTATATATAGAGCTTATAGCGTACTCTTACCTATACTTTAAAGTTCTTAAATACTCTTAGAATCTCTTAGAGCGTCTTACTATATAGTGCGTAGGTATAGAGCTTACTACTATAATCGCACTTAAGTAGTAAAAACTAGAGCTCGCCTAACCTTCTATTTAGCATATTAAAGAGATCCTAGGCTATATACTAGTATAGGCGCGGAGCTTATTCTTTTAGCCTTCTAGAGATAACTTATTTAGTATAAGTTACGGAGTAGTACTTATAGTTTATCCGAGCTATACTATTAATATACACGTTCTTAGTATTCTTAACTAATACTCTAAGAGCTACTAGTCCTAAATATCCTACTCTTAAGTACTAGAGCTCCTTAGAGTCTAATCTTAGCTTAGTAGTCTATAAGAGGAGCTTTTATTTACTCTAATTCACGCTTATAACACTTGAGTAGAAAGGAAGTAGTTTATATTCAATAAAAGTAAGGTTATACTTACGTACTATCGTAGCTAATACTACACTACTCTCTAGCGTACCTATCCTTAGTATTACGTTATAGCCTAGGTACTATACTCTAGCTTCTCTAAGTCGAGCTTCTAAGACTATATTAATATAAAAACCCTCTACTACTACTACTTCAGTAAGCTCTAAATCCTCTATACGCTCTCTATAAACTCTATTAAGCACGTTCTTAAGTACTCTTATACCCTTTCCTAGTATTAGGAAGGACTAAGTTCCTACTTATACGTAGTCTACTCTAGTTTCCTTTATAAAGGAGCTAGGTTTAAGGAGTATTATTATATTAACTAGGTGTATAGTACCTCTATTATTGAATATAGTACTCTTGAATAGTAGGTAAGTATTAAAATCTATAGTATTGAAAGCTCCTTATAGAGAGATTATAAATATCTAAGGGTCTATTAGAGCTACTATAAGCTTACTAGGGAATATAGGAGCTTTTAGAGTAGTAGTTAAGCTAACTTTAATAAGCTCTTAAGAGTTCTACTACGCTATTAGCGCTACTTTAAGAGTAGTATAGTATAGCTTATCTAAGCGCGTAAGTATTTTCTCTCGCTCTACCTTACTAAGCGAGTAGGGTTTTCTAGTAAGAGTACTCTCTAGTTTTATATAGGTATTTAGTAGCTAGTAGTATTTTCTTCTATATAGGTAAGGCCTCTTATTAGAGCTTAGTGCGGAGGAGCTTCTAAAAGTAGCGAAAACTCCTAATCTATTATTAGCTATATAGAGCCTATACTCCTATAATAGTCCTAAGTATATTACGCTAAGCTACTCTAGTATAAGCGTCTTATCGCCTAGTATAGATTTCTAGACTATTAACTAGCTTATTATCTAAGCCTACTCTAGAGCTAGCTTAGGGGTAAGAGCTTCTAGGAAATTATAAGCTATAAGCTCGCCTAATATATTATTTAGTAAGTATACTATAGCTCTTTAGTATAAGTAGTTCTACTCGTTATACTAGAGCTTAGGACTTTAGCGCCCCTACTTTACTTTCTATAGGTAAGCTTAGTACTAAGCTCGTAAGAGATTTTATGCGCTAGTATTAGATAGTACGAGTAGAGCTTTTAGGGTTTAGACGAGTCCCTAGAGTATAGCGGACTCGCTCGCGAGTAGCGTTATCTTTACTATTAATAGATAGCCTAGATTAACTATCGCGTTAACCTACGCGCTTAGAGCTCTTAATCTCGCTATTTTAGATACCTAGCTCTCTCTTACTACCTAGTATTTATTAAGTATAAGCTTATAGTTAGCTATCTCGTCTGGTTTATCGAGAGCTTATAAGAGTATAGGGCGTATAGGTTCGGCTGCATAGATATTAGGAGCTATATCTACTTCTAGGTTAACGAGCTCCTAAATCCCTAGTTTAAGCGCGTTGTATTTAAGTTAAGTATACTATACTAGCTATTATAAGCGCTCCTTGAGCTAGGTAGTACCCTTATTAAGTAGAGTAATTTCGCTAGATACTATAGTGAGCGTGTAAACGTTTGGATTAGAGTATACTAAGCTGCTGGCTCGAGCTATAGTATATAGGATAGAACTATCGTATATTCTTTAGCGCTAGGCTTATAACTATTATGAGTCGAGCAGCTTAGGAATAAGTAGGAGATAGATTATTAATTTAAAGCTATGTAGAGAGAGCGCTATATATATACAAGGGAAGCTCGAATAGCTCGCTTACGTAATGCGTACTCGCGTGCTCCTCTATTAAGCTACGCTCCTCTATATTAAGTTAAGCTCGTAGATATTAGGTATACCTAATATCTCTATAACCGAGGTTAAGCCGAGCTTAATTGTAATATCTACTCTATACCTAAGATACTAAATCTTATATACTAGAACTATAGCAATTACCTACTAATTTAATATCCTATTCTTCGAGATCTAGGTTAAGATCTAGGAACCTAGCTCTCCTCCTATAAGTATAATATAGTATATTCTCTTAATTACTACGCTAGCTAGACTTATTAGAGGATTACTATAATAGAGGCTCTATAAAGAGACCCTATATTATATAACTTAGGTAGTAATACTAAGCCCCTAAGAAGGGACTACGCTACGTCTACGTATAAAGAGCGCCCCTCTTATAAAGATAGTTTAGTAAGTATTATTTTATTAATTAACTCTCTTTCTAGAGATAACTATTATCCCTTTACTATCTATTGTAACCTATAATAAGTACTATTATCTTCTAGTTGCTACCTTATATAATAATACTTCCTATACTAATAGTCTAGGGATAACGAATATACGCTCCCTACACTATACTATAACTAAGAAGGAGAGTATATATCTAATAGTTAAATAAGAACTAATACCTCCTATAGATAACGCGTAGTATAAGTATATAATAAGTACGCCTACAATAATAGATAAATGTATTCGTAAAGTAACTACTTAATATAATAAACTAATTAAAATCCGCACCCTATATACTATTAAGGATAAGATTATACGCCTAGAATAGGGTACCTTTCCTACTACGCCTACTATAGGTAATCTAGAAGTAATAATTATTTTATTACGTAAGTAGGGTGTAAGTAACCCTATAGATAAAGTAAGGGTAAAACGTACCCTCTACCTAAAAGATCCTATAGAGTATAAGAGTAAGTCCCTAAAAGAATACTAGGAGTTTATATACTTATATAAAACTATATTTTACCTAGACCCCTATAAATTTAAATATAATAAGTAAAAAGTCCTTTAGTCTATATAGTATTTAAAGGGGATCCGCGTAAACTATAGTATACGTACTATAAGTATAGCTTTAGTAATAATAAAATACTAATATAGAAATATTTTAAGAACTACCTACTAGACCTACTCTCTAACCCTATTAATTATAGTTTAGAAGTAGCTATAGTATACTTATTAGTAGAATAATATAAGGACTAGATAGTCTAATTATTTATAGGATACCTAGAAGTCCTTAAAGATTAGCTCCCCTCCTATACGGAAGAATAAAGGGTATAATACCTATTCTTAAAACTATAACCTAATCTATAATAAGCTATTATAAATTATTACTAGGTTCTAGCTATAAGGGAAGATCTTATTACCCTTAGCTTAACGCTAGAGTAGAACCTACGCAGCGCGCCTAATATATATAAAGAATATATAAGTAGTATATGTAAGCCGCGCTAAAAAGAAATACTATCTAAGAATAAGGTATAAAACCTCTAGAATAAGCTAATAGATAAGGCTTTAGTTAAATACTTTAAGTACTATAAGAAAGGATATTACGCTAAGGAGTATTAAAGCTTAAACCTAAATTATACTTCTATCTATATAAACTAAATAGGAAAAGACTAAGCCTTATAGTTAACTTAGGGATAGTAAGGCGTAGAGTAATTAATATCTTACTAGGTATAAAGCGTACGTATTACGCTAATTTAGATACTAGTCTTAAAACTAAACTTTAAGTAATTTTAGACCTATAGGCTAATATTAGCCTTATTAGCTAAAGAACTATAGTAGAGTTAAAACTAGTACTAATTAAAGATACTAAGCTCCCTAGGCTAGGTTAGATTAGAGTATAAAGATAAAATACCTATACTACTTATAAGCTCTAGGTACGCCTTACTAATAATAATAATATAATATATAGAGCTAAAGTTATAGTATATAGAGTAGATAAAGAGGGGGTACCTCTTCTACTTAGTAATTCTTTCCTCTAGAGGGAAGGAATATAGCTAGATTATAAGTTATAAACTTAGTACTAGGGATATATATCTATAGCCTAGGTAATACTTTATATATTTAAGGAACTTATAGAAAACTTAGAGGAAATATAGGTAGAACTATACCTACTTAAAGTACTCTAAGCTAATATAATTAAATTAGACTATAAAGTATATATCTAGATCGCAACTATAGCGTACGAAATATATATTCCTAGCGCTTTATTAGAATATAGTAATATATTTAATAAATAAGTAGTATAGAGGCTACCGCGTTTTAAGGATTTAGACTATACGATCCTATTAATAGAGGGAAAAGAACCTCCTTATAGGCTACTCTATAATCTCTCTATACGCGAGCTTTAAGTACTCTATACCTATATAGAGGATACCCTTTATAAAGGGTAGATTTACTATAGTAATAGCCTAGCTAGTATACCTATCCTTTTTATTCCTAAGAAGGATAGATCTCTCTACCTTTACGTAGATTATTATAGACTAAATATAGTTATAGTAAAAGATTATTACCTACTCCTACTTATTAGAGAGACGTTAGACTGCCTATTAGGCGTACGTTACTATATAACCCTAGATCTTAAAGACGCCTACTATAGAATATAGATATAAGGGGGAGATAAGTAGAAAATAGCTTTCTATACTTATTATAGCTATTTTAAGTACTTAGTTATACCTTTTAGGTTAATAAATACTCTAGCTAGTTTTCAAGTATATATAAATAAGGTACTTAGTAGATATTTAGATTATATCTACGTTATATACCTTAACGATATTCTTATCTATATAGATAGTAATGATATTAAGCTCTACTAGCGTATAGTCTACTCTATACTTAAAGCCTTATAAAGAGTAGAGCTCTTTATTAATCTTTATAAATATACTTTTATATTAGAGGAAGTTTACTTCCTAGGGTTTATTATTATAAGACGTAGTATCTACGCTAATCCTACGCGTATAGAGACTATTATATAATAGCTAATACTAACTAGTATTAAAGAATTGCAGTTATTTTTAGGCTTTACTAACTTCTATCGAAGGTTTATTAAAGGGTATACCTAAAAAATAGCCCCTCTTATAAATCTCTTAAAGAGAAAATAATAATTCTACTAGCTAGATTTAATATAGACTACTTAGGAAGAACTTAAAGTATACTTTATAAGTATACCTATCCTATATTACTATAATCTAGAGCTACCTATTTACTTAGAGACTAATACCTCTACCTTTATAATCTCTAGTATTCTTTCTTAACTCTACCTTAATAGTAAATAGTATCTAGTTACTTTTATATTAAGGAAACTATAAGAAGTAGAATTAAACTATAAGACGTATAATACTAAGTTATTAGCTATCGTCTATAGTTTTAAATAATAGAGATATTATCTTAAAGGTATATAGTATACTATTTAGGTCTTAATAGATTATAATAACCTATATTTAATACGTATAGTATAGAGGTTAAACCTACGCTAAGCACGCTAGGCGATATACCTTAAAGCTTTTAATTTTAAGGTAAAATACTAGGCTAGTAGACTAAATCCTATAGATAGTCCCTTAAGAAGATCTAACTATAAGTAGGAGAACCTATTATTAGTATAGTTATTACCTACTCTCTAGGAAAAATTATAACTAGTAAGTAAGATCGCTAGGATAAGGATAACGCGTAGTATAAGAGGACCTATAACTAAGCCTAGCTTAGTAAGCTTATATAAGATATATAGTACTAGAGTACGTAGTACTAAAAGGAGCCCTACTACTAGTACTATAGAATATATACTATATATACTATACTTACTAGCTAGAGAGTTAGTTAGTAGCGAAACTATAATAGTAGAGTCTAAAGCCCTTATAATAACCTTATATAACTTATAGTAAAGGGACGCCTTTATATAAGTAAGGATTATAGGTTTAGTAATAGTAGAAAGTACTTAAAATAGTAGGAAAGTATAGTATTAGTACTTTAATAACTAGGAAGTCCTATAGTATAAAGGTAGATTATATATTCTAGAGGAACCTACTATTAGGTAAGAAATTTTACTTTAAAATTATAACTTATATATAGTAGGCTATTTTAGCGCACGTAGAACGCTTAAGTTAATTATAAGGTACTATTACTAGCTAATAATAGATTAAGATGTTTAGGATTACGTAAGTACCTATATAATTTATTAAAGAAGTAAAGTAAAGAGATATAAGTAATATAGGTAGCTTATAGTATTACCTATCCTAGAGAATATCTTTAAAGAAGTCTTACTAGACTTTATTATAGGCCTCCTACCTTTAAAGGACTCTTCTAGGTACGCTTATAATATAATACTTATAATTATAGATTACTTCTCTAAGATAGTAATCTACCTCCCTATATTAAAAAAATAGAATATAAAGGATTTTATAGAAGCCTATTTCTATAATATTATCCTAAATTTTAGATTATAGAAAGGTATTATCTTAGATAGAGGCCTAATCTTTATATTAGACTTCTAGGTAGAAATTTACTATTAGCTATAGATAAAGTATAGGTTAAGTACTACCTTCTACCTATAGACTAATAGGTAAATAGAATACTAGAATTAGATACTAGAGTAGTATCTTAGAATCTTTACTTCTAAAAATCAAGACAATTAGGTATCCTTACTAAAAACTATATAGTTTACGTATAATAATTTAATCTATAAATTAACTAAGACTACGCCCTTTTATATAGTATTTAGGAAGTACCCTATTCTTATATTACCTCCTATAGATAGTAGGCTAGAGAGAGAGGTACCTAATACTATAGAGCGTATAAAATATATATAGGAAGTATAAGAAGAACTTAAGAGCTAATTATAGAAAGTATAAGCTTATTAAGCTAAATATTATAATAGTAAATATAAACTAGAAACCTTTTAGAGAGAAGACCTTATCCTCCTAAGTATAAAGAACCTAACGCTTACTAGCTAACTAAGTAAGAAACTAGCTAATAAGTTTATTAGCCTATTTAGAGTATAAAGCGTAGTTAGAATATAAGTATACTACCTAACTCTACTACCTTATTATCGTATTTATAATATATTCTATATTTCCCTCCTTAAACGCTAGAAGCCTTAATCTAGTAGGGAAGATAATACCTAACCCCTAGAAGTAATAGAGGAAGGAGAAGAGGTATAGGAAGTAGAAAAGATACTTAAAAAATATAAAGAAAAGAGTAACTTAAATATCTTCTAAGATAGGAAGGTTATAATAAGTCTAAGGATATATAGACCCTAGTAAAAGACTTTAAAAATATAGAAGAACTTATTAAAGATTTTAAGGCGAGTTAAAGTATAAAGTAAGTAAGGAGAGTAAAAAGAGTATAACCTATATAGTTAATACGTACTTAAGGAATAAAGTTAATTAGGTAGTTAAAGGCTAGGTATCTATATATTAAAGAACTATACTACTAATTACCCTAACCTAATTCTTATTACTACTTACTCTCCTTACTCTACTCGAGCTCTACCTACTCTCTACTAGCGTCCTTACTATCTATTACTATATCTCCGTCCTTACTAAGCTTACTATCTCTACTATTCTCCCTATCTCTCTTATTTTCTAGATTTACCTCTTAACTAGGCTAATTATTATTATCATTATTATTATTAGTAGGTAGTATAACCTAGAAGGTATTAGTATACGCTATATATATACGATATACGCGAACTTACTATACGGCCTATAATAGTAATAAGATTATAGATAGTAGCTACTAAGTTCCTCTACTCTATAAGGATTAGCCCTAGAAACTAAGGCGTAGTAGTAGGAGTTTAGGTAGCTACTCCTAAGGAAGTACTACCCTAAGTAGCGAGGCGCCTCTTATTTAATAGCTCTAAGTTAAAGGTACGCTATATACGCGTAAGCTTAATACTAGTTATACGTACTTAAGCGTTAGTCTTATAATTAGTAGTATTTATAATAGCGATACTATATATAGCGCGTAACTAGTATAAGCGATTAATACGGCTATTAAGCTCTAAAGGAACCTATTTATATTAGTTAGAGTATAACTCCTAGAGTATACTATAAAAAGAACTTACTAAGGAGTAGCCCCTATAATTATAGTTAGAATAATAACTATAGCAGCAATTATTAGGCTTATTATAGATATTCTTCTAGTTAGCGATACCTTAGGCGTAGCGTATATAAGTCGCGTAAGCTACTATACTATTAGCGCGCTTAGCTAGATTACTCTACTTAAAGGGTATTATATTATATAAATTACTCTTCTTAATAAACTTAGGGCGTAGATAGAAGACTATAGTATTAAGTTTATTATAGGCGTTATATATACATTTTATATATTATACGTATACGAGTTAATAGAGTAGAGTGATAATAAAATCTTTATTATAGGAAACTCTCCTATTAATATCGCGCTAGGTAGTAACGTATATAGTATATAAATAATTCACTATTATATAGTAATAGCTCTTTACTTCGTTATTAGGTAAATAGGTAATTAACTTCAACGTAAGCGTAATAACTATAATAAGTATATAAGACGCGTATATAGTACGCGATATACGCGAGTACTCTTTTCCCTTTTCTTATATAGTTTAAGGGTTTTTAATAAGATTGCGATAGAAGCTAATAAGGATATTAGCTAGGAGGGGAGGCTCTATAATAGAGGCTCTATAAAGAGACCCTATATTATATAACTTAGGTAGTAATACTAAGCCCTAAGAAGAGACTACGCTACATCTACGTATAAAGGGTGCTCCTCTTATAAAGATAGTTTAGTAAGTATTATTTTATTAATTAACTCTCTTTCTAGAGATAACTATTATCCCTTTACTATCTATTATAACCTATAACAAGTACTATTATCTTCTAGTTACTACCTTATAATTACTAGCTCTCTTAATATCTCTCCTAATATAGTTACCTACTCTCTTTATTATAATACTTAGATACCTTATAAGTAGAAAGGAAGAAAGCTAAATATTAATATACTAACTAGATAGCGCCTTACTACTTAGGCTAAGCTTAATTACTTCTACTAATAGAAGCTATTTAAAGAGATTATATTCTTAGAAGGAGTCTCTACTTATAAGCGATCCTTATATAAATCCTTTAAAAAAGAAGGCTACTTTTACTATATTACTATAGAAAAGCTACTTATTATACCTAAATAATAAGAAGCTAGGCTAAAATAAGCTTATTCTTATATAGAATAGACCTTAGAGATATAGGTAGTAGTAATTTAGATAGATAAGGCGTTAATTTAAACTAGTAGAGGCTAGATCTTTATTACTAGATCTACTAAGGAGAAGTATAATATTAATTACTATATCCCTAAATTTAGGGGTTATTTAAGCTAGATAATCTATAGTAGTATCTCTTATAGAAATAAGGGACCCTTAGTAATTTTTAAAGAGAACTAGTTAATAGAGATTAGCTATAAGAAGAAGATAATAAATAGTAATATATATTATATATATATATACCCTAGTATTAAGGCTTTTATATAGGAGCTATAGTAGACGCTCTACTACTAGCCTATTCTTATAGAGGATAATACCTTAATTTACTTAGTAAAAGTAACCTACTAAGCTTAGGAGTAGAATAGTATAATTATAATAGTATAGCTAGTAAACTCTCCTAATTTAAACCTAATTAAGAATATATAGAGGTTATTAAAGGGGAGAATATAGTATAGATTTCTAATAATAAAAGAAGAGGTTAGGAGGTATATAGAGGAGGAATAGGAGAAGCTTAAGCCTAAAGAATTTAAGAAGTATATAGGTAATATAAGGGAGCGTTACCTAGCTATAATTACTATAGATAGGGGACCTATAAAGTATTAATAATTACTAAATAAGTACCTGTTTTAATGTGGTAATATGGTAATATAAGCACTAGCGGGGTGCGCTAGCAGGGAGCGCACTTGGCCCGCTCATGAGCCCCCCTTGTATTGGCTGTCGTAGGAAATTTGAGCTCGTGATCTAGTGATGTCATGCGCATTAAAATGCGGTACAGCATAGCTGCGGCTTATGTAGCATTTATGTGCTGTCTTCCTTAGTGTTCTCCAGACTTGCCAACAAGCAAGTACTTGCAAGTACTTGGTTTGTGAACGTGCCTATTGTAGGGACGTGCTACCTGTCACGGACCATATTGTGCTCTTTCCGCTAACCAAGTGCCAAGAATTACTTGCTTGTTGGCAAGTCTGGTGTTCTCAGCGTCACTCTTCTCGTTGAAACACAATGGATGCCAATAAAAATTCCACCTCCATGGGTGCTACTTCTGATCAACATCATAACCCTACCTTGCATAATCCGCAGGATTGTGTAAAACCTAAAATGGCCAGCTCACAATACTCAAGTGACCCATTTGCTCCAAACTACCGCCATATCTCTCTGTTGAGCAAAGAAGACCTAGTCGCCGAGCTTGCTATCCTAAAACTTCCCGTCCACCCCGATATATACGAACTCTACGAGTCTGCCGAGTACGCCGAGATAACTCGACCTATGGACCAGCTTCGAGTTCTTCTTCAGAGGTGCGGTTTGGAGGAGGCGTTTTTTAGAATTACGCGGGGAGAAGTACAAACCGAAGATGGAACTGTCTTACGCACGGGTGAAGGAACTGAGAAAGAGAGGCATGAGAGAGTACGGAAACTCCTTAGAGACGCAGGAGAGTTAGAACTATTAGAAATGGCAGAGAAGATTTGGAAATTGCAGCAAGAAAGGGACCCCGTAGTTCGAGGGGAGAAACCCCTTGAAGATCTACTCCAGGCAGGAGACGAGGTAGGGTACAAGTGGATTAAGATGTATTTACAGTTGACATAGGGAAATCACCACCAAAGCTCGGATAAATAGCCTTGGAAGGTAGTAAGACCGTGTTATAGCTGCTCACGAGAAGGTTTAGTGTAATGAGTAACGTTATAGTCTATATATTCCATTGACGAAGTCTGCCTAGCCATTTCAATATGTCCTGTATCCTAATAGAGAAGGTGATCCTTAGCCCTCATAAACTAACAAGCAGTAGGAATGTTGAATTCTACCCTGCGATGTCTTTACTCACTTTCGGATACATTCACCAAATACCTAGTCTTTTTAGTGATGGTTTCGAATTATTAAAAATAGACGGCCTTACTGTGCCCCATGACGTGTTTTTCCATCCACCGTAGCCCTCGCAACGATCCCAAATTTCGCGCATATCTTTCTCACAGTCTAGCTGTGTGATTAGTTAAGAAGCTGAGTCGGCTCTATCCACGCGATAATTGCCTATAAAAGATTGGGTTTGTTAGCACTATCTCATACTTGTAGTTGAACAGATACTAACCCCAAAAGATCTATATACCGCCGTACCCATTAGGTACATCCCCAATCCTTTGTGCGTATGATTGGCCTACTACCAAATTTTTCCCTGGGTCAAACATGGCGCAAAAGCCTCTTGTGATTAGATTCCAAGTCCAGAGATCTTTAATCCGGCAGGTTTTCCCAATGTCATCATCTTCTCGAAATTAGCAAGCAAATCATTCTTCGTGTGCAGGCAAGCTTACTCTTCGTATGGCATCCATCAGCAGCACACTATATAGCGAAGATTGCGATTGCAGCAACGGCCGATTTGCTGAAATACATAGCTATAGGATGATACCAGAAGTTAAGCACGTAGAAAAGATAGGTAAGATTGTTTGAGCTTATTCTATAGAAGATAAGTAATAAATGAGTTGTTACATAAAGTGGTCGATAGGCGACTTATATATGTAATTCCATGCCAAGCAATCTCTAGCTATAAATAATTTAAGTTACGAGCATGTAGACTAGAAACGTATTCAGACGGCATCATTAACTTCACCACATGAATAGTCAAGTAGCAAACGTTCAGTAGCAGGCATAGAGTAGTCGGAAAGCGTTTATCAGAAGAAGGCACAGAGTCATTATGAGGAGGCACAGAGTTATCAAGAGGGTGCAACCACTAGAAGGAACAGAGACAGCAGGGGATTGCTAAGTAAAGAAACCGCCCCAGGGTGACAAGGCGTAGTAGTAGAAGAAAAAGAAAGCGGTGTAGGGAATACGTGTAAGATGCGTGCGGTGTAATAATTTGAATCGAAAACTCTAAATTATAACGGCTAACTTCTTGTTTCACATAGAGACTAGCTAAAGTTTTGTACAGGGTTTAGCACTGTGCAAGGCACAGTGCTTTCAAGCTGCGTCATAGAGGGAACAGTATATAGAGAATAACAGACACGTACTACAGTTATAAAGGTCTCGCCATAAGTCAATTTAAAGCAATCAAATTATCCAAGTTTCTCGTCCTTGCTCTTCCACAAACTAGAACATTTATTTAATCTCTTTACCTCGAAAACTTTCAGCTTAATATGAAGACTGTCTCACGAATTACCATCTTCCTATTAACTGGGAATGCTCTCTCTGCGGTCGTTCGGCTCCAGAAGGAAGACTCTGCGATTGCAGAGCCTGGGGCATTAACAGATTAGGACGGAACCACTGCTCTAGAAGTAGCCCGTAGCTCTCCTCCTAGCCCTGGCAACGTAGTATCTAACCCAAACTGGAATCCCTCACCACAATGTGTAGGAACAGGCTGTTACTATTCTACTAAAAGTATTTCTATACTCACTTTCTATAGGTGAACTGCATGGTGAACTATCTCGCTATTACGGGAGTAGCGCGTATACTCAATTTCCAGTTCAGGGTTACGCAAATTCCAAGATTAGCAGTCACAACTTTCACCTTGTAAGCTTTAGAGAACCTAAGCTATAATCAGTAATATACTAACACAAAGAGCTGTAGGGTCCAGTGCATTAGCGAGAATCATTGTCTCGAAAAAACAGGTTCGCCGGGGTTCGCGGGCATGACTGAAGCGGGCAAGATGTTGCAAGTACACAAAGAGTTGAATCTAGTTCAGGGCATCGGCCAAGACTCACCTAACTCACCTGGTAGAAGTCCTTCCAAATTGTAACCGAAGACAATAATCTTAGGACTAGGCCTCAACTGAGGCTAAACAATCCAACTATCATACCTTTCTTTTTATACAAGCGAACATATTCTACACGTTCTCGAGATTTTCAATCATACTAAATCGTGTTAATTATCTAGGAGTTAAATAAACCCTTTAATTTCCTTGTAAAAGGTGATGCGTTTAAGTGCATGATTGAGAGTTGTCCCCAACATCTCTGCGCAAGCTGTATTATAGGCAGCAATGTGGCATAGTAACTTAAAACCAACCATTCTTATGACAACAAGCATATTGGCTTAATCTTTCTACCTGAACCACTGCGATGGAAGGTATGATTCATACTTATAAGCCACCAACATATTAAACGCCAGATATATTCAACTAAAAGCTATTTTAGCCATTTTCTATAGCCATTAGTTCGCATATTTCACCATTTGTTGGCCGTTTCACCCGTACCTTAATGTTGCTGTAGTCCTATGCGTTACTACGGCCCCAGCCCCAGCCAGTGCCGTGCCTCATAGCTCGAATGTTTCCACGATTCGCTTTAATTCTTTGATATTACGTGTCCTCTCTACACTGGCTTTATAATATTATCTAATCAAGCAGCTAAGAATATATAATTGCGTTCTTGTTATGCAGTTTTCGTACTACGCCAGCCATCTTACATTTGGGAAAATCTTCAAGCAGACTTGTCTTCGAAATATTCTGTTCAATCTCTTACAGCTACATCTCACTGTCTTCCCGCAGCTATAAGTAGGCTATACAGTCCTCGCCGTCTCTTACCTTACTTATTTAGTTTACTTTGTCTCTGCATTATGTTTCTAACAATACTTCTACTTCGTAATCGTTTCGATATTCATCTCTCACAGGAGCCTTCCAAGTCCCACTTAGTGCCAGAGCCCCCAAAACCACCCGAAGCCATTTGCCAGGTCCCAGCTCCGATACAGATTCTGGAAGACGCGATAGTCGATGAGCAATTTCGGATATCCTCCAAGTCAGACTACAGCTTCTCTCCCGAGAAATGCAATACCAAATTTGCAGATCTCTTCAGAGAGATAGATCGCTCTGTTGCCCTACAGAAAAGTATAGGAAATGTTACGCCCACAGATATCGATCTGGCTTGGAAGCCTTATGGAGCGGTGCGAGTCATGATCTACAACCAAAAGGTAGTTCTCTCCATTTTCTGCCTACTCGTATCACTGAAAGCGACAACATCTGACCTTGCGTTTACAGCTTTACGTTATCGAAGTAAAGTATGATGGAAAAGGCTACCACAAACCGCGCCTTCTTGCCATTCTCCACCAGATACATCGCGCTATAACATTCTCTCCTCTTCCATTACCATCCATTGAATTCTCCTTCGCGGTAGACGATATTGCTGATGATTCACATGATCAACACACGATCTGGGCTTTCTCTCGCCATATCTCTCTTGATAATTCTACATGGGTAATGCCTGATTTTGGGTACTGGTCTTGGCCACTTGAATTAGTGGGCGAGTACGAGCAGATACGCAAACAAATTAGAGACAACGAGGTTTCATGGCAGCAAAAGGTTCCGATGGTCTTTTGGAGAGGAGCACTTAAGACAAACATGCCCCTAAGGAGCGCTTTAATAAGGGTTACAAAGGGAAAAGCATGGGCAGATGTTAAGGAAGTTATCTGGAAGAGTAGAACGGAAGTAAGTAAAAAGAGCTCGCAGTTACCAATTGCAGAGCATTGCAGATATCAGTTTCTTATTCATACTGAAGGTAAGACTATTATATTTAGCTAATTATAATATCTTAAACTTGCACTCTAACTACTTATAGGACGCAGTTACTCTGGCCGGGGGAAATACCTTCTTAACTGTGGGTCTGTAGTAATAAGACACAAGGCAGAGTGGGTTGAGCCTCATTCACATCTCTTTATGCTGTCTGGACCGCATCAAAACGTTGTAGAGGTAGAGCGGGATTTTTCTGATCTTAAGGAAAAAGTAGGACGACTCTTACGGGATCCTCAACGTGCACAGGCTATTGCTAATAATAGTATAAATACCTTCCGTGATAGGTATCTAACACCAGCAGCCGAAGCTTGCTATTGGAGACAGCTCTTTCTGTCATGGGCAGATGTTAGCTTCCAGCCAGATCCCTGGCTAGTACATGAAAATGGAAGAAGGAAGATGAGGGGAATTCCTTTTGAGACCTTTGTGTAAGTTTGAAGATACGCTATAAGAACGAAAAATAAAGAATAACTCGGCATATAGAGTTGAAGGGCTTGAGGAATGCTCCTGGGGCAAGAGACTCACTTTTCAATGTTAGGATTCATTATAGGTAGTATTCTGTTGGTATCTCTATTAAACACATATTGTAGAGCCCTTTAATAAGTTGAATTTTTTAAAAACTTTTCTCCATATAGAGCCGATAAATATATTGATACTAGAAGAAGTCTATCTCTATTCATAAGGGGAGGGAGCCCCTTAACCCGGGATAACAGTTTACCTGTTTTAAAACTCTTAAACCTATATAATTGTCTTGCGACGGGAGCTATACCATCTCGTTCTTAGTCCTTCTTCTCGTGGCATCATCTTCTTTGTCCTTGTGTAGGTACATAACACGCTCAGGCTTTGGCTGGCGGTTGCCACTATATGCACTCTTGCCGTTCTTCATGGGGAAGTGCTGGACGTCGTTGCTATTTTTGTCTTCTGAGGGCATACCGGGCAGGCTGCCCGGGTTGGAGATGGGATCTGAAGAAGAAATCAGCGAACATTCTCGTAGGTTATAGATTCATCTAGGCGCGCGTTATTTGGCCTTCAACGAAGTCTTGCTTGGACGGCCATGCTAAGTATACTAAAGCTGATGCTGGCTCCTAACTTACAAGGAAACTTGCGTGCGCCTTCAGGGCCAACTGTCTTGCTTTCCTTGGCCAACTTGACTCCTTGCTCGATGGCCTTGATAAATGGGTCTTCAGCTGGGACTTGACAATACCCTGCTTATGGCTCTTGCAAATGGCAATGCGGTGTGCTGGTAAATACTCGAATATGGCGTTAAACTGCTCTATTGCTACTATTAATCTATTGTTTGTAGTATACTTGTCTGAATTGAGTCTTTCTGACGACTTCGCGTTACCCGCAGCCGGATCCAGTTATTCAATTCTCTCTCAAGATCTTCGCGGTTCCGTTTATGTCTATTTGCATGTCCTTGCAATAGCTCCTCGGTCCTATATGTAATACTTGGCTTTTGAGTATCCTCCCCAGACCTGTCGCGTGGAGGAAACGGTACCCCGAAACCCAAACAGGTGTGCCAGCTCCGGCTAAGCTGCCGATACTCTGCTCGAACCGACGCTACATGTCCATTTGCCTCACGAATATCGCGGGCATAGCAGGAACCTGCCATCCGAGAAGTATGTGCTGCCTGGAGATCCATTCCTGCGTTTTTCTCGTCCGCGCCATAGTCCCGCTTAAACTGACGCCCTTCCAGCAGATGCCTCCTAGATATAGCAATAGCAGCATGTCGCCAAAGGGAAGTACTAGCCTTTGTTCTTAAGCCGCGTCTCATCTCTTCTGCTATAACCTTGCCAAGTTGGGACCCGTGCCAGGGTTCGTCCTGCTTGTTTGATACAACCGCCTCGCTACTTTTCTGGCCCAAATTCAGCGTGTGTCCGACTATAGAAATTATTCGTTTGGTTTTTTTACCTCCCATCTACTTCGTGACGGCGAGACGAGCGGACCAAAGAAAAGATCCTAGTTCTCCTATGCCAGGTAGTAGGCTGAGGATGTGCAGTTGCTCTAGAAATAGAATAATAAACTAGGCATAGTATACAAAAAGCTTACTAATCTCAGTAGGCAAGTAGTAGTGGATAATCTTAGTAGAGTTGGTAGTAGAGTAATTCTTGTAGTAAGACGTAACAAAGTAGACTAAACTATTCTCGATGGTGATGTTCCGTACGTCGCAGGTATCTGAATTACGCTACTATAGAATAAGCAGCTTAGTACCTCGTGTAGGCTATCCTCTAGTTACGTAAACTAGGAGAAGAAGGTAGCGTAGGAAGGTATTCGTCTACTATATGTAACTAAGTACTACCTTCCTATCCTAGCTAAGCATTTCTATACTAGTTAAGGATTAGCGTACTAAGTATAGACTACTATAGATCTAATAAAGAAGAAAGCGTTCCTTACTACTAAGGAGTCTATAGTTTTATAGATCGTAAAGAAAGCTATAATTGTTAGATTTGCAGGTGATCTGAGGTCGAACTCAGTCATCTACTGCCAGATGAAAGCGTCATTACAAGACTATCCGAGACCATGTCCGAGATCACAGCCGGCATGGCCAGCACAGCCAACATGGCCAACATGACCAGTGAAGCCAATATCCGATGGCTCATAGAGTCATAGATGAGCTGCGCAGAACCGGTACTATCAAATAAACTGCGTTGAGCTGGCTCAACCACACAACAGAGATAGTGGATCTCCACCCTCCGAACCGAGAGACCTCAACAAGCTCAGCAGAGATAGATATATAAACTGGTAGAAAGCGCAGTAGATAGAAACACAAGAACATCAATGGACAACAATTGAGAGCCTTTGCAGACAATCAATCAATCATTTACTGCATCATTTATCACAGTCTTTTATCACACACCTTGTTCCCATACTGTGCACTCATCAAACCCATCTCAAATCCGACAAAAATTTACCTCGCGGTTTATTAGGTTATCCTTTAGTACTAATAATTCTAGGGTAGGTACAGAGGGGTGCAAAAAATAAAGTGTAATCTTTTTTTTAACCTTTTTTAAAGTTTTATAACTTCCTTAATATAAGAGCTATAACTATAAAAAATAGATATTTTTAAAGAGAAAAGCTTACTCTTTTAGGTTAAATAAAAATCTATAGCTTAGTAAGCGTATCTTAGCTATAGTACTTCACTGAAATTGGTGTATCTTTTTAAGCTATATTTAAAGGTTTACAACTTTTTATTTTAAGTATCTTTTTCTCTATATTTTATATATATTAATTATCTATATAAAGCCTATTATATATTAGCTTTATAGATATATTGTATTACTACTTAAATATTTATAAAGAAACCCGGTTTTTTTAGAGTTTAGTTAATAAATATATATTAGATAGGACTAATATTTAGTTTAATAGCCCTTAGCTATTTTAACGGCCTCCTACCTTCTAGGTAAGGATAGTATACAATTATCTATAGCCTGCTAGCTTATAGCGTTCTACTCTTCTATTATAGTAAGCCTAAAAGCTTCTATACTCTTTAAATTAATCCCTATACCTAAACTCTTTCTAGGCCGTTTATTTAGCCTATCTTTAAGTAAACTCTATACATTTTCAATTGGATTTAAATCCGGGCTATAGGTAGGGTGAGGATAGAGCTTAACTCTATTTCTTTTAAACCAACTCTTAACGGCGTTAGTTTTATAGATTTTATGGTTATCTTATTGAAATCTCCATCCTAAACAGATAATTAATATATAAACTAGAAATATAACTAATATATTTATATATATATATATAGTTATATATATAGATAGATAAAGGAGTAAAAAGGAGTAGTAATACTAACCGCGTTTTATATGCTTTTTAACTACCGGATTTAGTACCTCTCGGATATATCTTCTATTATCGAAAGTTGAAGTCTTTATAGGGTCCCTTATAAAGATTAATTAAGATCGTCCTCTTATCTAAATAGATCCCTAAACTAAGATAGTTATATCTTTAGCTATAGCTTAGTTAGTATTATAGCTATTAAAAAACTAATTAAATAGAAAAATTCGTTATAAAATATAGAATAAAATAGCCTACTAGGAATTTTTTTAAACTTACTTTTATTAGTTGTAGAGACTAATTGGCGTCCGGCCTTTATTTTTCCAACTTTTCTATAGTACTCTTATCTAGCTCCGTGCCCTCTTTATATAGAACTTTTATCTGAAAATATAATCTTTTCTAGACTAAATCCTTTTTTTTCTACTAACTTTAATTGCTCTTTAGCGTACTTAAGTCTTAATTTAGCTAAATTAGCTAAAATTAAAGGCTTTTTAGTAGCTATATTAGTAGTAACTCCCTCCTCTTTTAAAAAGTATTATAACTTTCTTATACTAATACTAAGATTATTTTCTAGTATTAATCTCTTATTTATCTTCTTAGGGCTTTAAATTATATCTCTTATAATAACTCTTTTTTCTCTTTTAGAAACCCTAGTAGGTCTTCCTTTATTTCTTTTTATATCTTCTACTTTTATAGCTTTTTTCTTCTTAATTCTATAAATAGTACTATATATTACTTTAATATTTTTTTCTAAGATAGTAGCTATCTTATTAGGGGAGGTATTAGCTTCTAATAGAAGCTAGACATTTAATTCGAGTTTTAAGAGATTTAGTACTATTTTAAAGGATTTAGAAGAGTAAAAGTAAAAATTTAAAAAGATATTAATTTATAGGCCCTAGACTAATATTTTAGTAATTGATTACGTAAGCTAACTATTAATCTATTTTTTTTATTTTTTTCCTCTAACCTTAAAAAATTACTTAGGTAAGTAACGTATATTATAAATTTAATTATATAATCTTTACTAACTAAATTAGTCTTAGTAAAAAAATTAGACTTTTTTAAATACTAATTAAATAGTTGTACTACTTTAAAAATTATAGAAAAAAATACCCCTACTTTAACTCTAAATATAATAATATAGATTATATAATATTATAACTTTTTTATTAGAATATTAAAATTTACCCTTTTCTCTATAAAACTAATATTTTATTTTATTTCTAGCTTATATAGTCGTTTAGATATAGTATTTTAAAAAAGATTAAAAAAAAAATTACACTTTATTTTTTACACCCCTCTATATATATCTTTAACGTATATCTAAATCTCCTTTTAGTACTAGGAGTAGGTTATATAGTTAATCTTAGGTAAGTTATACTTAGTTATAAAGAAACTAGCGTAGTACGTTTATAGTAAATATTAGATTTTAGTATAAAAGCTATTTACTATTATCTAACTATATAATATAGCTAATAGTAGTTACGTTATCGCGTTACTTCTTACTATACACCCTTAGGTTAAGTATCTATAGGCTAGTAAATAGGTATAGTCCGACTTTTTTTATTTTAGCTATATCTTAGTCGAATCTAGTCTAAATTAGGAAATTAGTAAGCTATTTTAAAGAACTTTTCTAACTAAAATCTATTATAATATAAAGTTTTTTTTTTAATACTTAAATTATAGAAGTTATAAGTATACCTATAAAATTAAACCTAGGTTAGAGTATAGTTAAGAATTTAGCTCTTCTATTCCTTATAGCTTATATACTAGTTATTATAGTTATATCTAGGTTACTAGACCTTAAGCCTATAGAACTAAATAGTAAACTAGAAGAGGAATACTATAATAAGTACTTAGATAATAGGTTATATAATAATACTAATTATAACCTAGATACGTAATATAATTATATAATATAATCTATAATCTATAAAGGCTTAACCCTTATAGATTAATAGATTACTAATCTATTAATCTATATAAAGAGACTACTATAGATTAATAGATAAGCTAAGACTATACTAGTATATAGGCGTACTATTACGTATAAATAGAAACCTTATAGTTAAAACTAATAAATTCCTTACTTATTACTTTCTATAGTATTATAATCTTTATAAAGCTACTTACCTATAATATAACCTATTAATAATACCTCCTCTATACTTATATATAATCTCTCTAACTCTAGCCCTAGTATCCCTACTACTCCTAGTAAGTAGTACCTACTATACTAGTATAGGTATTTAAAAACTTTATATTATAAAGTTATAGAACTAAATAAGGCCTATAAAATAAGCTATAAATTACCTAATTTAGACTAGTATTTATAAACGTAATCGCTAACCTACCTATTTACTAAGACTATACCTATTTACTAGCTTAAGTATCTAATTAATAGGTATATTACTATAATATACTATAAATTAGTCTTAAAGCTTACTAACTAATTTATTTAGGAAGTTAATATACTTATATTAATACTCTATTATAGTATACTATAGAATAAGAAGCTAAGTAAGATTAATAAGCCTAGAGAGCTAAAGTATATATAAGACTATATTATTTAAGCTATTCTATTTTATATTAATACCTAAAGTAATAAAAAACTCTATAATAATACTATTAGTTAGCTTACTATAAATTTTATAGTTAAGAAGGAAAATATATAAATAGATAAATAAATAGATTAGAAGTACCTATTAATAGGTTAGAATTAGGTTAGAGTTATATAGACTCTAGATTTAAATTAAGTTAAAGTTTCTACTTCTTTAGATTAGATTAGGTTAGAATTATATAGGCTCTAGGTATAGGTTAGGTTAAAGTACTTATTAGGTTACCTACTAAAGTATAATATTCTATAATTATTACCTATATTAAAATATTCTAAATATAAGATAAGATAAAATAAGTAGTATAAAAAAATTAGAATTATTAATTAAATCTAAAGTAACGTAAGTAGTAAGTAAACTACCTAGGTAAGTAAAATATCTACTCTATATACTATTATAACTCTATACTTAAATAACTTAATACTATAATAAGCTATTATAGTATAAAGTAGCTTAAATTACTTCTCTATATCTACTCTATTCTACTTATATATATACTTATTATATCTTATCTTACTATATATTTTATAGTACTAAACGCCTCTACTACTACTATTTTAGTACCTCTCCTTATACCTCTCTTCTATAGCTATAGCCTTAGTATCTCTCTAAGTAATTAAATCTTTAGCCTCTACCTATAATAGAGTACTACTCTTCTAAAGCTACTTTTTCTTTTACTTTTTTTACTTAGAGGTAGTATTATTAGCTTACTTAAGCGTAGCTATCCTAGCTTTAAGTAATATATTAGTATAAACCTTAATTACTAACCCTTTTTAACCTATAATACTATCTTAATAATAGATTTAAGTAATAAGCTCTTATAGGCCCTTTTCTACTTTAATATTATAGTAGTTTAAGCCTCTAACTTCTATATATTACTTAGTATTTTTAGCTACTAGGTAGTAGATCCTAGTAGTAGTAGAGTTAGTATATAAGGCTTTACTTTAAGCCTTAATATTACTACCTCTAAATCTAGTAGTACTAAGCTAGTTACTCTAAAGCTAGATTAGATATTATCCTTTAAGAATAATCTCTTAAATACTAGCTTAAAGGTATTAAGAAAGGCTCTTTTATTAATATAGTTAATACTATAGTTTACTAAGGCCCTAACTTCCTACTTATATAACTACTTTATTAGTATAAAGTAACCTATATTAAGTAGCTAGAGGATATAGGAGGTATAAAGAGGTATATAGAGAGTAATAATCTTATTCTCCTTATAAAGAGTCTAAAAAGTAAGTAATTTATAACTCTTATAGCTATTAATAATTAGTAGCTAGTAACTACCTACTATATAGGTATTAGTATACTAGATAAAGTATTTTAACTACTTAAAACTAAGCTTATTTATAGTCTAGCTATTACTACTAACGCCTATCTACTAATTAGGAGGGTTATAATACTAGGCCTAGTTATAGTTCTTTACTTTAAAGATTAGGAAAGGTAGGATAACCTAACTAGTAGTACTAATTACTATAATTAACGTTACCTACTCCTAGTTACCTAGCTAAACTCTAATTAGCTTAAAGTATCTCTTAGATACTATAACTACTTTAATAGACCCTCTAACGCCTATTTAGAAGCTAGTCTTATTAAAGTTATAGGTATCTTTATCTAGGATACTATATTTAACTTTAATATTATATATAAGATTAAACTAGGAACTAATAATAGCTAGATTACTATATAGGACTCTCTAGTAATTATACTACTAAGTTATCTAAGATTTAACCTCTAGCCTCTAGTAAACTAGGTTCTTAGCCTATTTCTTACTAACCTTACTACTACTATAGGTAGCTAGTAGTTAGTTAGCTATATATTATATATAGCTAAGTATAGAGGTAAATCCTCGCGTATTAAGCTTCCTTATATACTATATTATTATATCCTCCTTATACTTTAAGAGCTTTACTAAGTTAGAGTAGATATCGCGTTATAAAGTAGTTCTAGCGCATTAATTATAGAGAGTCCTTTAAGGAATATTATAGTTTAAAGTAGTATATTACTTACTTAATAACGCGTTAGATTTTTTTACTTATATAGCTAGGATTATCCTATCTTTATAGGAAAGTAATTTAAGATTAAGTTATTAAGATATAGTAGTAGAGGTTTAGAGAGTTATAGTCTTAGTAGAGGTAGGTATTTCGCTTACCTAGGTAGTTTACTTACTACTTACGTTAATCTAGTCTATACTAACTATACCTATACTTAGAGCCTAAGTAATTCTAATCTAACTCTAACCTATTACTAGTATTAACCTAGTAAATTTAAGTTAGGTTAGATTAGGTTATTATATAATCTAACCTAATCCTAACCTAACCTATACCTATTTACTAGCCTATATAATTAGAATAAAAAGTCTAGCTATACTCTTATACTTAGGCTATACCTACTACTTTTAATTACTACTTTAGTATACTATAACTTACTATAACTATATCTAAATAATTATTTAAGAGTACTAAAATAGTTATATTATATCTAATATTTAGTCTAGTAGCCTTTAGTAGCTTTATAGGCTATAAGGTAGTCTAGTATAGATAAAATTAACTTCTTAATAAAAGAGTTAAGTATAGTAGCCTATACCTCCTTTAAGTTAACCTTAAAGTACTTCTACTTCTTCTCTATACTACCTATTATATTAAACTTAAGATAGAGCTTATAGAGTATTCTTTTAAGTACTATCTATATATATTCTATAGGATTAAGGTTAAAAGAATAGAGTAACTAGTTAAGTATAGGAATATTATAAACCTCTAGCTAATCTAATAAGTATTAAGTATTATAAATAAGAAATTTTTTCTATATAAATAGATCTCTATAATTATATATAGAGTAGAGGCCTTTATAGAGTACTTTTATATAATTCTATAAGGTATAGTCTCTATCTAAGCTTTATAGATTATAAGTTATAATAATAAGAGGACTATATCTAATCTTACCCTCCTCTATTAACTAAATAGTTCCCTAAACTATATAAGTAGGCTAGTAGCTAATAGCTATCTCTTCTACTATCTTATAACTCTATTTTTATTAGACTAGTAAATAGGTAAGGGTTAGGTTAGAGTTAGGTTAGATTATATAATAATCTAACCTAACCTAACCTAAATTTACTAGGTTAATACTAGCTTTAGGTTAGGTTAGGTTAGAATTATATAGGCTTTAGGTTTAGGTATAGTTAGTATAGACTAGGTTACCTTAGGTCTAACTAATAATTTTAATTTTTTTATACTACTTATCTTATCTTATCTTATATTTAGAGTATTTTAATATAGGTAATAATTATAGAATATTATACTTTAGTAGGTAACCTAATAGGTACTCTAATCTAACCTATACCTATACTAGTACTAGGTTTAACTAAACCTATACCTAAGGCCTATAAAACCCTAACCTAACCTAACCTAAAGGAGTAGTAACTAAACCCTAACTTAAACCTAGAGTCTATATAATTCTAACCTAACCTAACCTATTAATAGGTACCCCTAACCTATTTACTAGCCTAATTTTTATAAGAAGAGATACTATATAGAGGTATATAGTAAAAAAGAACTAATCGAAAAAATAGCCTTTTATAATATACTATATCTTACTTAATATAAGAGCTATAGCTATAAAAAATAGATATTTTTAACGAGAAAAGCTCGCTCTTTTAGGTTATATAAAAATATATAGCTTAGTAAGCGTATCTTAGCTATAGTAGTTCACTGAAATAGGGGTATCTTTTTAAGCCGTATTTAAAGGCTTATAACTTTTTATTTTAAGTATCTTTTTTCTCTATATTTTATATATATTAATAATCTATATAAAACGTATTATATACGAGCATTATAGATATATTGTATTACTATATTAATATTTATAAAGAAACTTAGTTTTTTTAGACTTTAGTTAATAAATATATATTAGATAAGACTAATACTTAGTCTAATAGCTCTTAGCTATTTTAATAGCCTCTTACCTTCTAGGTAAGAATAGTATACAATTATCTATAGCCTACTAGCTTATAGCGTTCTACTCTTCTATTATAGTAAGCTTAAAAGCTTCTATACTCTTTAAATTAATCCCTATACCTAAACTCTTTCTAGGCTATTTATTTAGCCTATCCTTAAGTAAACTCTATATATTTTTAATTGGATTTAAATCTAGGCTATAGGTAGAGTAAAGATAGAGCTTAACTTTATTCCTTTTAAATTAATCCTTAATAGCTTTAGTTTTATTAATATTATAGTTATCTTACTAAAATCTCTACCCTAAATAGATAATTAGTATATATATTAGAAATATAACTAATATATATATATAAAAGAAAAAGGAGTAAGAAATAGGTAGGGTTACTTACTATATTTTATATTATTTTTAAATACTAGATTTAGTACCTCTTAGATATATCTTCTATTATCGAAAGGTAAAGTATTTATAGAGCTCCTTATAATAATTAATTTAGATTATTCTTCTATCTAAATAGATCTCTAAACTAAGAAAGTTATATCTCTAGCTATAATCTAGTTAGTATTAAGATAATAAAAAAACCAATTAAATAGAAAAAAAGATTATAAAAAAAAGAAAAAAATAGCCTACTAGGATTTTTTTTAAACTTATTTTTATTAGTTATAGAAACTAATTACTATTTAGCCTTAATAGAACCTATTTTTCTAATATATTCTTATCTAGCTTTCTACCCTCTTTATATTAAGCTTTTATCTAAAAATATAATCTTTTCTACTATCTGAAATTACTCTTTAGTATAGTTAGGTCTTATTCTAGTTAATTTAGCTAAAAATTAAAGCCTTTTTAGTAGTAATATTAGTAGTAACTTTCTCTCCTTTTAAAAAGTATTATAACTTTCTTCTACTTATACTTAGATTATTTTCTAGTATTAATCTTTTATTTATCTTCTTAGGGCTTTATAGTATAGTTCTTATAATTACTCTTTTTTCTCTTTTTAAAATACTACTAGGTCTTCCTTTATATTATTTTCTATCCTCTACTTTTATAGCTTTTTTCTTCTTAATTCTCTTAATAGTATTATAAATTATTTTAATTTCTTTTTTTTAAGATTATAGCTATATTATTAAAAGAGTTATACGAGCTAGA